>VZRN01003759.1:731381-833109 GCA_013397935.1 Dasyornis broadbenti | reverse complement strand
ACTCACTTTACCGACTGCAACAGATCTGCTTCTGCTGAATTTATTTGCATCAGGATGAATTATACCACTCCTTCTCTGCGTTTTTTAGCCACACCTGGAATATCCTGTCCAGATTTAACCCATCTCCAGGCCAAAAGAAATAGTAAGAAAATGAAGAGTCTAGAGGAGAGCCATGAAAATGATTACAGCCTGGTGGCCCTGAAAAAGAAATGTTGAAGGAATTGGCTTTGTTCAGCCTAGAGAAAAGGCAGCTTGGGGACATCTAGTTACTGATTTCCAATGCCTGAAAATTTGTTACAGTGAAGTTGAAGGTGCTCCCTTCAAGAGATGAGCTGTGACAGGACAACAGGCAAGGAACAAGACTTGCTCTGGGGTAGATTCCATCTGGATATAAGAAAAAAAAATCATCACCTTGAGAGCAATTGAACATTGGAAGAGATCACCCTGAGATGTGCTGGAATTGGCCTTGCTGAAAATACACAAGTCTTGACCTGACTCTAGCCATAGACTCGGATCAGATGATCTCTGGTCCAGCACAAGGTCTTCTGTGATTCTGGGGTTTATAGCTGTGTAATTATTGCTAAACAGAAGAAACATTTGACAGTGTCAAGGCAAAATCATTCTTTAATGGTTTGTAGCAGACTTTATGAAGGCTGTGCTCCATACCTTTCAAAAGCAGTCTATTAGTTATCAAATATTTGATGATATTTCAATAGAACGGCCAGCCTGAATAATTTAAATGGAATGTCAGGAAAAAAATTGTTAACAAAATGCTCATTCATCTATCACCAGAAAAACCTCTTTTATTTTCTTTTGAGAACTATCGTAATTCAGACTCTATTTCTCTATTTTTTTTTTTTTTTCTATGCATTGTACAGCTTAAGAGGATTGGAAACTTTATCGCCACTGTCACTCTAAGTAAAAAGAAATACCCAAGACTGATTTTTGGAGAATACCAAAACAGATGCTAATATATTAAAAGAGAGATTTCCAAGGCTTAATGACACAACAAATAGCACCAGAAGTCATCTGTAGTGGTGGTAATTATGTGTGCTTTTAATTTTTCAGTTAATGATTTTAGACAATTGAGTCAAATACTTTTGAGAGGTATGAAGAAACAACATTAACTTGCTTAAATTCATCAAGGATAAAAAAAATGAAAAGAGATTCATGTGAGTTCTTCAGACTTAATGTGTGGATAAGGAGCAAATTGCTCTCCTCTCTATACGAGTTTATGGGAAAATGTGTTTAACTACAACTGTGTCATCAGAATAATTTCACAGTGACACAATAATCATCTATACAGGGAAAATGTTCTCATTTTCTCTGTAATTCTGTGAAAAAGGTAAAGGGAGACCCAGCATCATCCACAACAGATGTCTGTGGGGAAAGGACAATTTTTGCAGGTTTCTTTTTACAGACCTGAATCAGTGACAATTCCCGTGCCTGGGTTGCATATAGGAATCCTCTTTTTACACCCATCAGCACTGTTGGTGCTGTCAAGTTATAACAGACAGCAGTATGTGGGAAAGATAAAATCCATCCTCTGGGAGCTGTCAGTTATCAAGCAGTTTTCATCAAACCCTTCATTTCCCTGAAAGCTGTGGTCTAAAGAAACAAAACTGAAATCACAAGTCCCAAATTTCACTTCCACTAGCGTTACTCACACAGCTTTGTCAGTTCAGAGAGGCTTGAAGTTGCTCTCTTGTGAGTCTAAGCAAAAATTTTTCTCATATATTTCAGAAGATGGTGCAGAAATAATTGAACACATCCGAAATTGTGGCCATTTTCTACTTATTAGTACCATGAAGGCAGGCTGTTTCTTCTGTGAGCTATTCAAATGTCTTCTATTCCATAGGCAAATATCCCATTAAATTTAAATGATAAACTGAGTAACACATCAGAGATTGGGATTTAAATTTAAAATTCCATGAAGACCCTTTCCACCATCATCTGTTAAAATACACTGTGAAAGAGTAATACCAGATAAGTGCTACCCACGGGAATTAAGATTTAGCCACAAAAATTCGCATAAAACCTAAACCCAATAAGTCTCAAGTCAAAGTTGACGTCATTTTACTTTCTGGGACTAAAGTAGCGCAGCCATATAAACACTGAAACTCCTGGAACACTTCCCCAGCTGGCCAGAAGGTCATCTACACCCACTTTGGCACACCAGCTACACAGCAGCACCCCGAGCAGACAGAGTATTTCACCTCTCCTGTTGAATCCTTATGTTTTCTGTTGATACCTAGATAGAGTGGGAAGAACTGCACTCCCTATGCATGCAGTAGGGCACATAAGGGACATAAAAACATTCCTGCTTCACAGACACAAAGGCACATGCCTGAACCTGGATTCCACCCTAGAACAATAGCACTTCCCAACTGCATTTATTGTTTAAATATTTCACCTTATCTATTCTGTCTAGTTGTTAATATACTTCTAATATAATATTAGAGCAAAATGATTAAGAATAAAAAGCCTCTGTGAAAAAACTTAAGTTACTGTTATGCTGTGTAAGATCACGTAAAAACTTTTAAAAAAATTCTTACTTCTGAATTATTTAATGATGACTAATTCTCCATTTAGATTATTTCCTTTTCTTTAACCCAAATATTGAAGAGTCACTAATGGAACCTAGCTATGCATTAAAAAATAGAGTCCTATATTTGCCAACAAATTCTGAAATCATCTATCCCAGCTGCCAGACAATCTTAGACACAGCATTTCTGAACACAAAACTTTTATATTATCAGTGATTCACAAACAACTACATCAAAACAGCAGCTTAGTTAAGTATTAAGTAACTTGAACAGAACTACTGAGCTGATTCAGTTAGTCTTCATGTGACTGCTTTATCAGAGCGACAGAGACATCCCAAAGGGAACACAGCTGCTGTCTCTCCCAAATCTCTTCTGAGTTTCACAGTATTTGAATTCTTCTTCAAGCTTCAGCACTGTATTCTCTGATTACATCAAAATGCCAATCTCAATAAAATCATCGTACATTCTTAGCCCTATCACAATGAGCTTCATGGCTTGTTCATAAGCAGAAGCTGAATTTCCCTCTCTCCATACATCAGGTTACCCTGCTGCTACCTGATGACCACTGGGATATACTGGATCCTCAGTGTTCAGATCCCTACTTTCTCTGCAGATGCTTGTACGATCTTTCACCACAGAATATTCCACTTTTTCTTCCACTTTTGGATACCCGTACGTCCTCCAACAGGTCCTTGACTGATAGCATGGTCAGGCACTACCACCCTGAAACAGAAGTGTAAAAGTTCTTGTTTTTTTTTAACAATATTTTGAATTTAGGGATCTTTGCTAGTGTTTTCACTGTTGCAAATAAGTAAATAGAAAGGGGCACAAGCAAAGCATGAAATTATTTTGAAAGACGTGGTCTGAATTTTTGCACTACAGGACTTTCTGTACGGTACATTTGCTGTACCATTACTGTTAATGTCCTGGAGCATCTAAAGGAAGCACAATGTACACCTCCCACTACAGCAAATTATAGACAACTTAAAATTCAAACTCATCAACTTCAATTTCATTCTGTATGGATTAATTTGTGTAAACTGACAGCCATATCTGAGTCTCCAAAGACCAACTCATAGCACTGGAAAAATTTAATTTGACATTGATAATAATTTAGAAGTCATGCAAACAATGTACAAAACAGACCCATAGTATAAGGGCACAGCTTTCCAAACTTACCACGATTTGTCCTTGATTCTGAGTCTCTGTCCTCTGACACAACCTCAACTTCAGAAGTCTAACACATTCTCAAAACAATCTGCATTAAAATTAGTTTGCACTGCTAAAAAGGAATCCACTAGACACAGAACATCTAAAACTAAATATAATTCTTTCCCAAACATAGTTCATATTATCTCCTTGGGATACAGGTAGGTCCTGAAAAAATTAATTTCTGGACCCATTACCTTTAACAATATTTTCTGGTGATGTTAGGCATAATTGCTTTACAGCAGTTAAATGCCACTGAATTTAATGTTATTACTTCTTTTGGTTCAGGAGAGGAAATGGAACTGGAAAGCAAGCACACATTTCATAGGTCTTCAAGCTCTGCTGCCTCAGTCCTATTTGAAGACTCTTACACAGCTGTAAGCGTGCATGTGGTAGGTTATGGACATCAACAAAAAATCTCCCAAATCAGCATTGCATCTCCACTGTTAGTTCTGCCCTTGTGAGACCCTGCCTGAAGTGCTGCATCCAGCTCTGGACTCTTCAACACAAGAAAAGCAGACCAGCTGCAGTGGCTCCATAGGAGGCCATGAAGATGCTCAGAGGGCTGGAGCACCTCTCCTATGAAAACAGGTTGAGAGAGTTGGGGTTGTTCAGTCTGGAGAGGAGAAGGCTCTGGAGAGACCTCACTGAGGCCTTCCAGTACTTGAAGGGAGTTTATGAAAAATAAGGAGAGGGATTTTTATACAAGCAATAGAGACAGGACAGGGGGGAACTGTTAAAAACTGAAAGAGGAGAGATTTAGATTAGATTGCGAGAATGGTGAGGCACTGGCACAGGTTGCTGAGACTGCTGTGGAAACTGGGTGCCCCATCCCTGGAAGTGTTCAAGGCCAGGCTGGATGGGGCTTTGAGCAGCTTGTGGAACCTGTACCTGCCCATGGCAGGGGCGTTTAACAGGATGATTAAGATGCCTTCCAAACCAAATCACTCTATGATTATGTGATTCTATGATTGTTAAGGTTTGCTGGCATCCCTGGAGACTGACAGCCAGCAAGATGGAGAGAGTCATACTCCATCTCTTGGGGCATAAGTCCATACAAAATATCACTGAATGCCAGTGCAGACATTGCCCCATCACTTCCCAACACAGGGAACAGGCTTTACAGCAAAGCTCAGCAGTTCAACAGAGTTGTTGTGGGACTGCAGAACATGCCTTTCTGCTTCATAGGGTTTCTATGTATCTAGCCTGAGTTTCTAGAGATGGGTAAAATTATGTAAAAAAACATTACCCCATCAGCCCCTTGCCTTACTACCTAGTCTGTATTCATTTCAGGAATATACTGACATTTTGCATTTTCCAAAGAAGCATACCTTCTTCAAAGTTCATCTTTCATATCATCCTCCATGTAGTTGAAGATTTTATCTGTAAAGATTAAGCTTAACAAGAGTACAAAAAAGTCAACTGCTCATCTTTCAAAGCTTTGCTGCTGCGGTTAAAACCAGCACTTCTGAGAGATACTATCAGCAGTCATCTCCCTCCATGTCACCTGATGATAGGTACATTTGAAACTAGATCCCTTATATGGAGAGATTTCAGCCCCATTTCTCATTATTCTATATGCTTTAGGATATATGAACATAGCTTGATAAGGAAAAATATTTTGCAGCAGTATCTGTAGTAGATGTACTTCTCATCTTAGTATATTTGTGTCTTGGTTTCTTCCATTCTTTATTTTTAGTGTTTGATGGCACAATAAATTCCACAGAGGAAATAATCAAGAGGGTTGCAACCTGAAGGGTAAGTGCCTAGTGCCTAATTCTTCTAAACATTTCTTCTACCTGTGTCATTGTTTTGTTTTTTTTTTTTTTTCTTAAGTAGCTTTTTATTTAGTGGCTTAACTCCTGTCTTGTATTTTAGCATTAGGCACAGGTCCATTGAAGATGATTATGATGAAAACAGTGAAAACAATTGAATAAAATCCACCATTTGTAATATTGATCAACACTTTCCTGCTTACTGCAAGCAGAATTAGAAACCAGAAATGAATTTCATCGGAATTCAATGTTTGGGAAAAATGAAAAAACCAAGTTGCTATGGTCAGCATGAAACAGGAAAAAACACCCCATTACTGCTCACACTGCTCATTTCACAAAAACATTTGGTTACTAACACATCACGACATTAATTCACATAAAATCTTATTGCCCTTCTTCAACATTCACTAGCAAGACTCCTCCTTACTGACTCACCTAGTACTTTATGTTCTTTATGTCCTTTCAAACTTGCCTGTTGTTTCATGGGAACAATGTACAGATTTAATCTGCAGCCTAACATTTATAGTAGAAAAAACACCTCTGGGTAAACTTTTACTTGCACAAAGCACAGAAAACCTAGTCCCTAATATCTGATAAGTCAATCTCCTTTCTGCCTTCATTTGATATTTACTCACCGTGCAGAGAAAAGCAAGATAGAAGAGAAAAAAGAGAGAACAAAAGAAATCATTCTATATTTTCCCTTTTAAAAACAACTGCTTTTCAGGCCTAATAATAATAGCTCACCTTCCTTTCTTTAATTCACCTTTTCTGGCAGCTATAGTACAAGGTAATGAAACAAAGAAAAACTGAATTTTCATTAACATTACTTATTACTGTAAAGGTAGTAGAATAGGTTCTAGTAGCTCTGAATACTGCAATTTATTTTTCCTTCAGAACAAAACCTCTAACATATTCTGGTTTCCTGCTCCTCATTTACTCTCCAAGTATATTTAGCTATAGATAAAAATTAACAAATAGGTAATCTGATATAAAACATAATAGAAGGAACTCCTGCTCGAGGAAAACCCTTACCAATACACAGAAATTCTCATCATGTGACTTGAAGATAATCTCAGTTATTAATAAATTATACAATTGATGGGTATGTCCTGATTGTTGCCTCGTCTAGATGGAGGTGGAGAGGTTTGTAGGTCTGTCATTTCATCTAGGGCTTTCTATAATTGGTTACTAAATGATTTTCATTTTATGTAGATCAAATCTTAAATAATTTCCCTGAAAACATTAAGGATCTTTTAAACAGCAAGCTATTTCAAAGCTTAGTTGAACTAACAAGGTTTATTAAACAGTGAGACAATCAAGCATAACTCTTATTTTTCTTTTGCTGCCTAAAAACATATTGCCTTTGCTAGGGGTCATAGCATGACCAAAATTACAATATTTGCCATCTGCTGAAAGTCAGTTCCACTGTCAAGCAATCTTAACCATTACTTAAAAACCAACTCGAGCTTGTAGGTACTCCATTCACAGGTCCCAGTCACACAACCTGAGAATGTAATATCTGAGAGCAGCATCTCCAAAGTCAGTGAATATTATTGCCCCCTGCGATGCACAAGCTCTAATGCCCTTGTATTTTCCAGCACATGAGCACTAAAGCTGCCATTTTTACCCATATGAATAGGGTCTGGACCTAATTGAAGGTTACACAATAAATCTGGTAGAGCCAGGAAATCAGAGCTCCTATTTTAAAGACTACTGGTTTTACCATCTAACAGAGAGCAGTTAAATATCAGCACAGTAACCGTTTCCCCGTATGGCATTGGTGATATTTTATAAAATGAGAGAAATGGAAACACATTATTGTAGAGAAGAGGGTACAGAGGCCGGATTATAATAATTCTTCAGAATGTGAGAAATAATATTGAAGAAAGAAATGCATAATATGGAAAAAACCCAAAGAACTACTGGCATTCCTACAGAGCTTTATTTCCTGAAAGGACAAATTAATGTAGTACCTCTAAGTCAACTTTTGAATGCACTTGCAGTTAATTTAATCCTTAATCTTATCCTTAATCATGAATCAGAGCGAGGGTAAGCAATGCAGAAATCTTTAAGAATTTCACTGGGAATATCTCAAACCGCTCTTGCTCATTCTGTTTATAAATTCTTAGAAGCACAGAACGATTAAAGTTGGAAAAGACCTCTAGGATCATCGAGTCCAACTGTTACCCCAGCACTGCCAGCTCCACCACTAAACCATTTCCCTAAGCACCCCATCTACCCATTTTTGAATACTTCCAGGGACAATGATTCCACCTCTTCTCTGGGCAACCTGTTCCAATGCTTGACCACCTTTTTAGTGAAGAAATCTTTCCTAACATCCTAATTGTTCAGAAATGCGCAGGACTGCAGAATCCAAAGTCATGACTCCTGTGAGAAAGAAACACGCAAATTAAGAAATCTACTTAACACTGCAGAAAAAAAATGTACAACACTTTCTTGAGAAAGCAAATTTTAGATTACTCCTCTAATGACAAGTGTCACATAAAGGCTGTCCTGGGCAGCCTGACTACCTTTGTTGGGGATGGCACACTGCGTGTTGACTCACACGCCCGGATACCCTGGAGCTTCTGTGAGCCCCGACGGTGTCATACAGAACAACTGTGTGCAGTGAGGGAGGGGAGGGATGAACGTTAGCAAGGAAGGTAGGAGGGAAGATAGCAAGAGGTGCTGAGACAAAACTTCATCCTCAGCACTCCTCTTTAACAGCTGCACGACGATATGAGGGCAATACAGGAACTGGTTAATGAAATGAAGACTTTGAAGCAGGCCCTTGGGGCATCAGGCTGGCACTGTGCTGCTGCACCCTTGTGCTGGTTCCTAACTGGGATGTTGAGGCAACCGTGGGGATAGCGTTGCACAGCGAGGAAATGCACGTACAGGTGGGACAACTCAATGTGCACAGCACTCTTCAAAACAAGAACTGAACCTGGCCCTGCCGCAGGTTTGAACAAGATAAAGTGGGAGGAAGCTGCATTTTCGAGCTAATGTGGCTCTTTTCTAAAGCAAATTTTGCAGTGTCAATGAATCACAGATTCATGTAGGTTGGAAAAGACCTGTAAGATCATTGCGTCCAACAATTAGGCCAGCACTGCCAGTTCCACCATTACAGCACGTCCCAAAGCACCACATCTATCCATTTTTTGAAAACTTCCAGGGACTCCACTGCTTCCCTGTTCCAATCCTTGACCATCCTTTAAGTGAAGAAATATCGTAATATCCAATCTAAGTAAAAAGTACATGAGTACCAAGTTCTTTTCAAAGGAAAAATACACTGGAGATTCTCTGCAAGAATTAAGGAACTGCAATCTTCAAAGGGGGAGATATCTGGATATTTTTATATTTCATATCATACTGAATAAATGCCATGTCTCTTTACTATGCAGCTATTTTTGAATCTTAATGAATTGAGTGATAACCAGCAGCTATATTTGTTGAAAAATGAATGCATTGGAGTGATAAGATTCTATTTTAATATTTATGAATTTTAGGCTTCATAGAAACATTGAAATGTGATAAATATCAGTGAAAGTTTTTTCCGGTTGCTGAAACTGAGATTGGAATAAGGTTTTGGATTATGATCTATTCATCACATTTCAAAGGAAAACAACAAAAATATCTAAACTGTTCTCCCTCCTCTCAGGCCTACAGCAATAATAAATGATTTACAAGAAACTTTCCCAAGCTGAGAGCCACTAGACTCTTATTTTTTTAAACATTTGAGTTTTTTCTGTTTTCCACTAGTCACATATGCAAGAGAATTACAAGCAGTGTTTACAGGACTGTATTAACACTAGGGGCAGAAAGCTGTGATGTACCTGTAATCCAAGCTTTTATAATTAAAAAAAAAAAAAAAAATTAAAGATTTTGAAAAGATTTGGAGAGAATCCACTGGAAATGGTCATAACTTTCATTAAAATACAATTCTGAGAAATGTCAACAGATATTTTAGCTGTTTTCGATAGCCTTGTGCCCATACCATGATCCCTCCAGCAGCATATCCAACTTTCTGTCTCTTACTCTCTCTAACCAGGATGATCAAATGAACAAGTTAAAATAATAATAGTAAAAAAAAAAAAAATCTACTCTTAATTGCATTCTCATTTTGCCTTTTTTTAGAAATGGCTCATGAGCAACAGTGTGCAAATATATCACTGCTCACAGGGCCTGTGGGTGTCCCACCTCTCACAGCGGCAGAATAGTAATGCTTCCCAAAAGAGGTTATTATATATTTATGGAAAAGACAGATAATGGAATGACTCAATTTATTCAACTGCATTGTCTTCAAAACAGGCAGCTTAAGCCTGAATTTTTCAGTGCACTCTTGTGAGATGTGTCTCTTAAGACCAAGCCTGGGAACCCACTGCGGGTGCCTCCAGAAGCCCAGTCAGTGGCTAAAAACCGAAATGCCAAACTTGGCTGGCTGCAAACCGCCTGTGGGTCAGACACCTGTGACGTGTCTGAATGTCCATCTCACCCTTTATCACAAAACTTACCAGGGCAGGAACCTCAGCTGGCTTAGATTTTCCAACAAACATTTGAGGCCTATAATATGCAACAAAAGGCAATGGTTGCAGAGATTGAAATAATTTTGGAACAAATTGAAGCTCCCATTTTTCCACTGCTGTTGGAGACACATTCAGTTGACTAAAGAAAATAGGACCAGATTTAAGGTCTGATGCAGCACCCAGTGAAGTAAATAACAAGACCCTTTATTCTTGCCTTGCAAAAATGAATTTTTAAACGTTTTATAAACATTGGTACAAATATGCTTTTATAAATTGAATGTTTCTTATACAACATAGGCTCATGAAGACTTGCTGTATTTTTCTCTTTATCAATTTTTATACTGAAGATAACTGGTATAACTTTATCCCAATGAATATCAGGGCAATAATATATACTTCTATGAGATTTCCCCCAATCTTTCATTGTAGTATCACTTCCTAAATCAATCTGCATATGGTGCTGACAAAATAAATGTTAAATCCAACAAGGAAACTACAGTGCTATCCTTACAAGAATTCACTATTTACAAACTATTAAAGCTAATAACATTACCTAGTGTTTCTATACAACTGCCATTGCTGAAAATATTGTGGCTTTGTAACCCTGAAGCTTTTATATATTGAAACAAAAATCACTTGTCTTTTAATGATTTAATATTTTATTTTAGATAGCTTATTATATAGCTGTTATCTTAAATTTCTGCAATCTGAGAACCCATTACACAGTCCCAGCATATCTTACTAAGAGCTGGCTAATTATGACAGGAAAATTAACAAAAATGAATAGAAGTGCTACGTTTTCTTCATCATTTAAAACCATAATCAGGACCAAACCAAGATGCCAGCTTAATAGCACCCACAAATGACTACAGTTTGAATAATTTACTTTCAAAATATTCTCTTCTTTATATTAAACATTAATTCACCAGGAAAAAAGAATGAAGTAATGTATAAACATAGTGAAAAGTTTTTCAGAATGAAAAACTAGTATTTATCCCATGAATAACCTTTACTCAGGCAGGAGAAGCACAGTATGACTAAGGAAAGGAAGAGAAAAAAGGGGAATGATTAAATGATTTAGATCACAGTAATGTATAATCTGGTTTCCATTCAGTTCCATTTGTGCAGGCTACAATCTTTCTCCTTGCCATAGTTCAAGAAAGAATATTCTTCCTTGAAAAATAAATGTAATTATGCCTATAAAATACTTTTTTTTCGTGCAGAAATGTACTGGGTTGCTAATTGCTGCATGCATTTTCACAGTTGTTATATGGCACAACAAGACTGCCAGATAAAGCCCATTAATTGGTGGGTTACAACACAATCCAATTTATTTTTTATTTATTACAGAATGCAAAAATATTTCTATTTTACTGCTACATTTTAAAGTCATAGCTAGTCCTTCTATCAATGTATTTGATGGTACTGAATAGCTAGTCCAATTTTGTTTAGTTTTCAATAAAGCCCACTGTTAAGAATTGTCGGTATGTTCGTGACGTAGCATTTCTGCAAATTAGAGGAAATGAGAGAAATTGAACACTATGCTATTTTTTCATATGATTAGAAATGATTTCTGAACATCACAGAAAACCCTGGAGAATCTCTCCCTGCTTTCCACTCACTTTTCCAACTCTCTCCTCCACCTCTTCCATAAAGTTATGCTTGCCCTGAAGTAGGGAAGGTTTTTCTTGGTAGTCATGTCCTCAGAGCGAAAATACATGAAGAGCTGGTTTGAAAAGACAAATTTTAGCCAAAGGAACATTCTGAGGTGAAGGTCCCAGGTGGAAGAAGAAACTTCTCGGACTTTCATAAAATCATTATTAAAAGAGCAAATTCGGTATTTTCTGCCATCTGACTCAACTGTTGCCAATGAATCCCATCCAGAATCCAGCCCTCAGATTTAAATTTTTGTATGGCTCACAGTGAATAGAAACAAGCCAGGGAATTTGTTTCCTTTAATTCCTGTTTGCTTCTGTGGTCAGGCACGAACTTTTGCTGTCCCATGAGTTGTTGGAGCATATAAGTCAACTTTCAAACAGCTGGACTCTCCTGCTTCAGCTGATGTTTTAGTTAAACATCTCTGTTCACTGCAGCTGAGACAGGTTTTTCCTGCCCATACAGAAGGAAATAACATCTACGTATAGGATATGGTATACGTGGAAAATTGTTGATGCAAGACATAATTAATTATGACATTTAACTGTCTTTGGTAATGATTTGTGAAGGCTGGAGGCCAGGCATTTTCAGTAAAGGATTCCCAGTCAGGGAATACACTTCTTGCTTTGATTTATAGAAGCCCAAATTTGATAGTTCTGTCTCCCTCCATCAGACTTCGCCTGTCTCCATGAGTGGTAGGTGCAGATGAAGACAGAAGTCTGATTCCTGCAAATTTAGTTTTCTAAGTGGCCTTTTCCCCCACTTATTGCACGGCTTTTTCTCAAGAACTCCACTGTCTGCCAATTTATGGCACTTTGAAAGGCCATGCTGAAGCAGGGTTCCAGTCAGGAAAAAGACTTGTCTTCATACTGCCTTTATTCCGGCCTGATTTTCCTGCCTTATTGTGTGACTAAACCAGAGCTTTCTACTTCACTTTCTTAAGGTTGAGTTTGGTGATTCCAGACTGTTCTGAGGATGTCTTGGTGACAATGTATGCCTGCTCATTCAGACCTAGGAACTCCAATATATTCATTAGAAGATGGTCCTGGAACTGGCTGTCCACTTGTTTAGGATCATGCCATGTTTAGATAAAAGGACTAAAGTGCCTGTCAAGGTGGGATGGAAAGGTTTAAACTACCCATTTTTTTTTTTTTTTTTTTTTTTTTTTTGAATTAAAATAAATAACAGAAAGCGTTCCAGGCACTGTAACATTTTGAACAACTTCCTATAATGAAGCTCTTGCAAATCTTGGAAACATATTCACAATTTTCCAGGAAAGATAGTTCTTATTAAAGCTAACCAGGGCGAGCTGTGATTTACCACCATCCTGGACCAAGGTGTCAATGCATAACGAGCTGAGAAACTGCTGAAAAGCTCAGAATTCATATTCCCTGCCTTAGCAGGCACCACAGGGAAAGAGGATCTTTTCTGCCATCCTGCTATGAGCACAAGGATAGAAACACATACAGTCAAACACAAGGCGCAGCGAATTCACTTCTTTGGTACAAGTACTGTAAGCTTTCAGTGTTTCGGTGAGCAGTCTTGGTGAGCAGCATATTGAACAGCAATATTGAATTTCCAGCTCTGCTCTGGCAGGACACATGAGAGGTATAGTCCCATGAGGGGCTCAGAGATGGTAAGACATTGGAGATAGGCGACATGAGCAACGAGAGGGAATTAGAAGGCGTCACTTCTGCAGGAAAAACTAGGGGTGCTAGACAGTGTAGCCTGCATGTGTGACATAAAAGCACGGTCATGACAACAGTCATTGCAGCCTGATTTGAAAAGGGACAAAAAGAGAGTACAAAACTTGACTAGATAAAATGAAGGAAACATAGGGCAAATGATTTTGTGGGACCCTTCATACAGTAAAATTTCTAAAGGAAACTAGATGGAACCCTTATTTGCCACAGCAAATAAATCATCCAAGATCTAATTTCTGGAGTAGGAACATGAGCTACATGGGATGCCCTTTCTCTTTTCCAAAGCCCTGAGCTTTTCCAGTTCCTGACAATGCATCACAGCATCTCAGGAGAAAGTTTCAAAGGTTTAGAAAGACAGCATAACCCTCCTGGCTCTCAGAGCTCGTTCCCCTGGCAATGTTTCAGAGTACAATTCCACCTCCAAGTTTCCTTACAGCAGTACAGGAGTCTTCTGCCTTTCCCTTCACCCTCTCACATGTTATTGCACCTTCGGTGATGCTGACTCAACTGTTTTTTGCGCTAAACTAATTTTGTGAAATCTTTTGGGTTACATAAACCCTCCCCCACCCACTCCCCCCCGTTTTTTTCTTTTTGAACTGTGATCTATTCCTTATTCTGATGAATCAGTAATTGATGGGGTAATAAACTACGGTGCATGTGGATAGAGGAAGGGATAGTAGTGTCTGGGGGCAGCAAAGAATGGGAAACTCCAACCTGCCTTACCGTCACGATGCCGCTCTGAAATCGTGTTTTCTTTTTGAAGTGAAACAGATGAGCAGAATGTATTCACTTCGGTTTTGAGCAGCCTGAGCATGCAGATGGCATAAGAAGCTGCAGGCACCTGCCAGATGAAACACTGGGTGGGACTGAGACAGTCCCTGAGCTGTTCAACACTGCAGAGATATTACTGTCTGCTTTAGCGAGTGTGCTCCAGCCAGCTCAGTAACAAAGAAAATCATTAAAAGAAAGCAGGTTTAAGTACAGTCAGTCCATTAGTTTAAGTTTCAGAACATATAGATCCTATTCCATCAAAATCTGGCGTGGTGAAAAGGTGGAGGCACAGCTGCTACGCTGCAAGTGAATCCCAGGAACAATTCTGCTATTTACAGAATATCTACTCCAAAGAGTGACAAAAGTGAGTAAGGTAGGATAATTAACTGATATAGTACAATGCTATAAACTGAATCAGTCAGAGACAGACCATTTAACGCATTATTGGCACTGCCTAAACCATATATTTATATTATGAAGTTATGTTATACGTTGTGTTATGAAAGATGACTGGACAGGTTTATGTGTTGTATGATCATTAAAAAAACAAACTTGACAAAGCAATCCTGAGCTTACAACAGGAAAGTAAAAAGAAAAAAGCTGGATAAGAGGTAATTGTGGGAAATAGAAGGAAAGATGACCTTTAGTCACCTGGAGAGGCTACAGTCTTGGCACACCTTGTACATTTAATCTTCTGTTTTGCTCTTTTTACAACCAAAGGGGTTTTTTTCCAACATGAGACTTGAGGATTAATAAAATAACCCAATAATGGGTACAACAGAATCAGCAGAACACAACCACATCTAAATCAATTAGGCCAATTAGACCTGCTCTATAAACTCTTGTTTAAAACTACAGAAATTGCTCTGCCTTTTCACTTTATACATGTAGTTGATAGCTACCAAAGACAGGATGTTAGTCTAGGGAGATCTTTGGTCTTTCCTGTTACAGTGATACTCTTGTATGCCCATAGAAATTAGTAGATTAAGAACACCAAAACATTCCTTTCTCATACTGAAGATTAACTACAGCTTCTTTGAAAAGGATTTTTATTTAATACCTTTAAATTATCCTGAAAAGAAAAGTATTAATTTTCTTTGCTGCTCTCATGCCTTTGGTGTTAGTACAACATTCCGTCAAGAAAGTCCCAAAGCCTTTCCACGTTCAGTGTCCAACACCAATCCTTCAGTGTCCAACACCATTCCCTCATAACAACCTCTAACCGGGCTGCAAAGTAAGCGGAAGAAGAGAAATGTCCACAATTATTAAATGAGCTGTTGACAAAAACAACTGTTAGCTTCAGAACTGGTTATCGTAAATAAGTAACTTACTGAACTATTACCTGGTTGCAAGGAATTACTGTCACCAGATTCTTTCTGCACACCATACTATACTTGCAAGATGAGAATACAAGTCTCCTCTGAGATGACAATTTCTGTTGCTGTTTTGTGTGTAGCTGAAACTTTAAATTAGACTTTCCCTCCTTCATTCTGCCACATTTGAAAATGACCCAAATAAATATCTAGAGGAAAATGATTAAGGCACTTTCTCCATCACAGTGTTTGTGAAATGACAGCTACTTATTCCATATTTCCCTTCTTGCAAACATTATTGATCCTGTTTTGAAGTACTTCCCAATTGTTTTCTGCTCCTGTACCAGTTTGAATGCTTCCCAACATTCGTTTTAAATGTTTTCACAAATGCACCAAATGTTTTGTTTGGTGGCATGAGTATAACCTAAAATCCCCTCCCTGTTTATTTTCTTCTATCTCTCATGTCCAGGGACTTCATCCTTTCCCCTACCCGTATATATAAGCTGTTGATTTTGTACGGGATCCAGAGATTATCATATTCCCAATGCGACCATCCAATCATCCTGCTACTACTTGAACAAAATCATTCAATTCAGAAAAATGTCCATTTTTTCAATAATTATTTTCAATTAAACAAAATGTCTGTAATTAGCATTTTACTTAAGATGTTACTTTGCTGTTCATCTCACTGAGTTTTCCTCCTTCCCTTAATCACTGATTATTCAGGTGACTGCAAGCTGAAGATTTTGCATTTCTCAAAATTTGGTATCCAAGATATAGCCGGGGCACTGATACATTTCTCCATCTGTCCAAGATATTTATTTCTGATTTTAAAAAATATCCCTAAATGAGCTAATGTCTTAGACTTGTAAGAATAAACTTTCCTTAGTTTTGGAGTTGTATAACCTTTTACCATTCTTCTGGTTCTTATTGTTTCTGCTGGGATGCTAATTTCCTTCTGTCTTCCACATATGGAAAATGAGCAATGAACAATAAATATTCCATGATTGATTCTTTTTATTAAATATTATAGGAAAAAACAGTACCAATGCAGCGCTCCTCCCTGCTTTTAAACAAATTGTGATTACCATCTCTAGAAGCTTTTCTAGGTTGCTTGGATTTATTCTTGTAATTTTGGTTTTTAACCAACTTTAGTTTCATTTTTCAGATTTATTTTTCCCTTCTGTTGTTAAATTTATTCTGTCACACTTCCAGGATCAATCTCCATCTACTTTTCTTCAAATGAATTTATTTGGTTTTAGGTCTTTACATTTTCTACAAAGGCAACATGCTGTATTGCTGCTCTAGATGGGTTGCATAATTCTGGAGTACTTGTTTAATCCTGAAACAATTATTTAGTTAATTCAATACGCCTCAACACCCCCTCTCCCACCTCCTTTAGAATACTCATCAAAATAGCACCTTTTTCCAACACATGCCCTGCTCAACTATAGCAACTGTGCTCTGGAAAGAAATGACAATGCTTTTTGTTTGGTCTCTGGGCGTCACAATCTTCAGTCACAGCTGTGCATTACATTCCTGAAAAAATATTGGATTTTGATACATTTGCTATGAAGTTTCATTTGCTTTTTCTCTACTTATGACGAATATATGATTATATGATTATAGCATCATTGCCAGGCAGGTTCGATAGAGAGCGCTGAAGTACTGAGCAAAACCAACTGAGGACAGAGATGTCAAGCACAAGTCAATCAAGTCATAGTGCCCCAAACAAAATAAAAATAAATTAGGAAAATACAGCACCAGAAAATAACAGCTTATAGAGAAAAAAAGAGTCCATGCTCTGTTGAAAGTCTGATTTTTTCAAGTAGTTTTAAAATCAGTATGGAAAAATACTTCCTACTGTAAATTGCAATATGATAATTTCTGACTCTACTTATTTTATGCCAGGACAATTACTTTAAATAATTGATGGTTGATGATTATGCAGGTCCATTTCTGATCTCATGTATTTAATAATTTTAATTTCTTCAGTTCATTTGGCACATCAAGAAAGACAAAGAAAAATACAGTGATAGAGAAGAAAATGACATTTTTTGAACCTCTGCTCAGAGTATCATCTAATGCCTTCATTGCCCAGATCATTTTCTGAATTCACATGGACTGGAAAAGTAATATGAAAAAAAACCTTCATAATCCAGGAACTGAGGTAAAAATAATTTATTGTTACTAAGATTAGGTCTTGAAGAGATATGTCTTGTAAGCATTTTGTACAATTAGCAAAATAATACGTTATTAAATCCAATGTAAACCTCTATTAAAAGTGGTAAAAATACCTCCATGAAGCTTAGCAAAAGTTATCTGGCTGTTTAGGGTCTCAAATGAATGAAAACATTGTATGTGTACAGAAAATGGCTGCCGAATCATGATTATTTCTTCTTTACAGAAATGGGATAACGATGAGAAACCAACCATAGCTGTCCAGTGTTAATGTTCTCTTTCAACTTTCTCATCTTCTGGACTCTGACGAACATAATTCACAGGCAATTCTCTCCGGTGTCTCACTCCCTCTGCATCTCACACCCTGATCTCACCTTACAAACACACACCTTCCCCACAAGGGAGGCGTTGCCTTGCAAGGAGCACATGCAAGTTCCAAGTACAACAAATGTGTCAGGAGAGAGCTAACCAAGAAACAAACAAGATGCCACGAAACAGAAGCATTATGGCCTGAGTTTCTGCTTTACAGGTCCCTGTGCTGCTGCTCTCTTTTCTATGTCTGTCCCACAATGAAGACCAGGACTACAAACCCACAGATCTCATGCACAGCTACAGCAGAAGTGGAGAGAGATGGATACATTCTCCCGCTCCTGAAATAAAACTTGCACATAAGCAAACCCTGCCCGTATTAAGGTAATCTTTTGCATTCCCTACATTGACAAGTGCTTTGTGTACTTTAAAAACAGCAAAGAAAATTGCAGAATTCTTCCCCAAAAACCTCTTCCATACTTGTCCCAAATTTTCTGGCTCTTTGTCATGACTGCTACATGAGACCAGCACCCCGGGGTCCTTTTCTGTCAGGAAGAGTCTTTATTCCATTTAACTAAATGGAGCATGAACACATGCACGGACACATGTCACAACATCTGCCAGCCATGACCTTGTGCAACCTTCATAATATTTTTCTTCTACGTTTCTGTTTGCATTATTTTTCATTTCACCCTTCTTGATAGAAAACATCTATTTTATTAACTAAATCCATTATCCATAATACAATGCTGTTCAAACATTATTAGTTATGTTTTTTTCCTTCCACATAAACAATATTAAACTCCCATGTTGGAATTAAGTGCTCTTCAATACCCTGTTGCTGGGCTTTTCTGCTCTGTGTGCACAGGTACTAAGAGCAGGGTGATTTTGCCTCAGTTAAAAATGGCCTATACCAAGGCAGTTATATATTCAAGACATAGCACTTTCTCCTCTGTAATTCCTTTATTTCTACTTCTAACAGAGCTATCATGCTATAATATTGACTAACACTAACTTCAGAGTAGTTACAAATGTTTCCTGTGAATTCCCCAAACGATATATGGAGGTTTTCATAATGCCAGAAGAGAACTGAATATGAAAGCTACTGCCAGCTCAAGTGCAAAGTTGCAATGGAAATCTTCTGTGTGTCCAGGGGAAAAAAAATAAAACATCCTGGCATAAACCTTGCACTGTTTTCCAGTTACCACTGCTGTTCATAAGGCTTTGTAAGTTTCCAGAGGAGATAGCTGGATCAGAAGCTGGACTCCTTGGGGAGTTAGTAATGAGCTCTAATCCTTTTTGCATCTAAATTGCTTCTGCTGACTTAGTTAAAGTTTTATTATTGTCCTGACAGCAAAGCTAACAGGCCCACCTCTGGCCCACCATCATCGCTTGCCTCTGTTTCTGCAGCGTCACTGAGACAGGTGAGTCAGTGAAACATCGCCACCTTAGGGCTCCTTTGCCTTGGCAATTGCTCTGGCTGCCAAAACAGCAGGTACCTCCATGCTGCTGTTCCATCTTCGCTGCTGTGGTGCACCTGCTGCTCCCAGCAGAGGAGCTGTCTCTGGGGCTTGGGCTGCTCAGCTGCTCCCTCCGGGGTGGGCAGCCTCCCTCTGCGGCGTTAGCGAGGGCTCGTGCAGCGCGGTTTACGTGAATCGCAGACTGACTGCATAAAGCACACGCAGGTTTGTAAAAGCAGAATCACAAGGTGAATGTTCATGATTGGTAGAAAACACCCCACGCTTGAAGTTGATAAACTCCACATTGAAGAATAACGCCCCTCTCCCTGCTCATACCAATTTCCTTGCTCCTTTCTGATAAACAAACACATCTCAACATAACAGTCTAACAAACGCATATGCAGGCAGCCAGCACAACCCCCTGAGAATGGATTATTTCCCCAAAGAGTTACTTTGTGAATGATGTGACTGATCACATTTCTGGGTGTAACTGTTGCGCCAACTTCTGGACAACGCTTGAAAACCTGATCTCAGGTAAGCAAAGGGTAGAATTGACTCTGTTGCAGAGGGAGAGAGTCGTACCATGATTCTGGTGATGGTCAAAGCCAGGTGAGTGGCAGGAGGGCTGGAACCTCTGGTCCTTCTGTCCCACAGCCACACCAGAGCAGAAAATATAAATGCTTTCATCACGCAGTCACTGCTCAGAAAACGGATTTGATTATGACATTGTGCCTTACCAGGAGAATATGACCCACCCAACATTAATCCATAGCAAGGAAAATCTGTGAGTTTTGAAAAAGCACAAGAAAATTTAAAGGACTTAGGTAGTTGAGCAGCAATGAAGTCTTGGTTGTTTTTGAGAAAAATCTAACTCATCTTAGAAAGAGAAAGAAAACCATATATCCCCTCTCTAAAACAATTCCTGCATTTGTGAGAGCCTCAGAAGAATGAAATAAACATCAGTTGGGGCTGCCAAATGAGATGCAGCACCGTTGCACTACAAAGCAACAGTCACAGAAAAGAGAGTGAACACGATCTAGATGAAGCAGGGAGCACAGCCATTAAAAACTGCTATGAAAATTGATTTGAATCCTTATTAACTTGCTACTTTTTTCTCCTAGTTATCTCTTATGTTCTCCTTGCTGTAAAAGGCAAAAAATCAGCAACACAGAGTTTCTGTGTCTAAGCCAGACTTGTGGCCTACAGCAGAAGAAAGTCCACGCTGGGAAAACAATGACTAATGACAACACTTGTGAGACATGTTGTGTCAACACATGTGACAGACGTCAATCATTAAGACTCCAGCTGAGCCTCAGCTACAAAGTTAAGACCAGAAAAATTCTGGAGGGGAACTGAGGACAATAATGTCTTTTCACAGGGACCACTTTGTGCAGTTTGCACCTGCCAAGCTCGTACGAGTAAATCTGTCCCCAAGCACATGCCGTGTGGATTGTACAATGTGAACATGGGGCACTCACAGTTGCTATGCAATTTCAATTAGAGTAATGTTTATAACAAAATAGTGCTTATTTTAGGATAAATAAATAAATTTATGCATTTTTAAAAATCATAGCAGGTGCAACAAGCTGTGACTCACCAAGCCATCCCACGATGCTCCTGCTGCCCTGGCTTTGCTTGTCCTTCCTTCGTCACAGGCAGGGTAACTACAGGTATGAGATCTCAGGGGCTGTGAAAGGCTCTACACCCTTTTCTCATACAGCACTAAGACAAATTTTGGGCTTTGGCTCAATGCATGACACCATTGTCCGATACATTTAAACCACACCATTAAACAGTGATAGTGGTGTGCAGACAAAGCACTTGGGAAACTTGGTCAACACTGGAGAGGTTATATTGGAAGAGGAGCAGGTTCCACATAGAGGAAATGTTGATAATCAGCTACAGCAACTGTAAAGTTCAAATTCAGCTTGAATTAAATTAGTTTTAAGTAGATCTTTGAGTAGATTCAGAACCACAACTAATGATACTCTTTATGTCATGAAGAAAAGCCAGTCACATGCTGGAGTCACAGACCTCGGGCACAAAGAGACAAGAGCTGGAACGGATAGTTCAGCTGGTCCATCCTTCTGCCCCAGCAGCACTGTTCTGAATGACTGACTCCCACGTTGATGAGTTCAGAAGAGATTCAGGTCTGCATGGCATTAGGAAGACCTTTGGAAACACATGTGGTGTGTTGGGATACATCCTAACAGAAGAAGCAATAGCAGGGGAAAGAAGTTTAAGAATGTTAAATCACAGATATACAGTAAAGGACTGTGCCAAATCAGGAAAAACAAAGAGAAGCCGAAGCGGAGAGTTTTGAATAGGAGGCAGAGAGAACAGAGAAGAAGAGATGTGAAGTAAGTCTGTGGGTGAGGAGAGACTGAGGCACAGAGATTACATACACCACACATACACCCTGAGACCAGATGTGGAGGGAAAATAAGGGATAGAAATGACCACACCTTTGTCAGAAGGGCTTTGCATTGACACCCAGTGCAATGCACACTCTGTGCTGGAGAGGATGAGGCACTGAGCTCTGACCCATGCAGGCTACAGCTGGATACAGTGCCAGGATGGAGAGGTTTGCAGAGCCAGAAACACACATCTTCAGACAAGATTTGAATTTTGGAGGCAAAATTCTCTCAAACTGGCACTGAAACTAAACTAATGAAGAAAAAGAAATGCTTCTCCTTTTCCAGTGTCAGGCTTGATCCTGAAACTGCTGAAGGCACTTGAATTGAATGGTCTGCAGGAACTGACTACTCTGACTAGAGAGAGGTAGTATGGGAATAAGGGATTTGGGAGCTGTAAACTCTGTCTCCCACACGTTAAAGCAATTTTCCTAATTTCCAGTTGTCATATAGAGTTTTCAAAAGGCAATTCTGCACAATTGACATTTTCTAATAAAACCTAATCCATGCAAAAGTTATCAACCAGTTTCTGCTGTCTTATTAGAAGTAATAATAAGAAGGGCAAAACAGAACCTCCTTAGAAGACTGTGGGGAAAACAAATAAAATAAGAGTAATGAAGGATTTGAATGGGTTAGACATAAAGATAGAGGCAATAAAAAGAAACAATACATCAAGGAGGGTATCTGAGAACATAACACCAAATTGCTTATTTACATAGGTAGAGGCTTGCTAGAGAGAAAACAGTTCTTGATTAGACTACAGGACAGAAGAGAGGTCATGATTTGAAATCAAGAAGTAAAATTATGCATGGAGAAAGCATGTTACATAAACATTTTGGTCAAGTATTCACTGATGTGTTTAAACAACTGACCCTCAACAGAAGAAGAGTAAAATAGAACATTTTAGATGTAATGATAGGAAGTGTAAAAGAAAGTCTGAACAGAATTAAAGGAAACAAGGTGCAGCAGTATAGGCCACAGAACAAGGAAATGAACTTAATGTTGAACAAAAGATTTGAATGCCCAGGGTGCAGTTATACATAAGCAAGATTTCTGCAGTTCAGTACTGTCAAATTCTTGGCATTTTTGCCATTTTCTTTGATTCTACTGTCAATTAAACAGAGGAGAATCAAGCCTAATTCAAAAATACTGGATTAACAGCAGCTTTTCCTCAAGGATGTGCAGAGATAAGCCATAGTATTTATAAAAGGCCCATTAAAGGACTCAGATGATTTATTCCTGAGGGCAAAATCCTCCCAACTTAAATAAAAGAAGATAGGCTTAACTAAGCACTATCCTGTAAATCCACCCTTCTACAAATCAGTAAAAAATCAGGACACAATCCAAAAGTGATAGAAATGAAAACCGAAGAGGGAAGGGGAAGAAAATAAAGACAAGAACAGCCACATGGCATCTTGATGCAAAGTTCTTACAACATGTGATATGATATTGATCTCATCTTGATAAGCAGTAATAAAGTCCTTTTCAAAGTAATCACCAAGCTAATACTGATGAAGTTTATATATAGAACATCAATTCAAGTATGCTCTGCCCTTTAAATTATTTTATAAAATTATGAAACTAAAGCTGCAAAAAATATTCACTTAAAATCAAGTAAACATCCACTGTAGTGTCGCAAGCCAAACATCAGCAAGTGCTGGTACAAGCAGGAGAAACAGCCAGTGAATTAGTCAGCTCTTGGTCAATAAGTAAAATGATTACTTTGTACTCTTTGCTTACTTTTGGCTAAATGGAATCACACTGGGAAAGTTAATTGAATTTTGTAAAGCAGCATGGTTTGAAAAAGATCAAAGTGTTCTTTAGAATGAAGTTATTTTTTTAGGTCATGATTTTGTGCTTTCTTCCTAAATGCGATGCACTCTAAGAAGCAATTGTTTTGAAAGAACGATAGGTCAGCGATTGAACAGAAACCCAGAAATAGAAAACACAAATTCGTGCCAAGGAGGAACATACAGAATAGAGACCAAAAGAAATGACTGTGAGAGGAAAATAACCATAGAAGGAAGGGAGGTTTGTGTCCAAGCTTGTTTTTTTTTTCTTTTTCTTGGGGTTTTTTTGATTGTTTGTTTTTTCCATGAGGTAAATATTGCTTGAAAAATCAAGTTCAGAACTGGAATCATAATTAAAGCTATTATTTTGCTATTAGGAAAAGATTACAGCCAGAGCAAATCATACAGACTCAACTGAAGAGTCCAAGTTCCGCCACTAAGACGACTAAGGTGCAAGTCCATGTCTACAGGAGAAGGCTCTACACCTGTATTTACCCTAGATACTGGTGCAGGGAATGTTTTCTGGCATCTTAGAACTGATGCATGAACCTAAGGGTAAAATGGTTTGACTGTGTTGAAAATGCAGAATGGCAAAGCCATGTTTCTTGAGCTAATGCTCCTCTCCAGGAAATTCCCTCTGGCCATCGGTGGGTGAAAGCTTGGCTTAAGAATTGTAATGGTCCAGAAGCAGCTGTTGACATGTGAAACACAGATCTACAGCTAAACAAAAGCCACTCCGTTTATAAAGCCTTCCCTAGGAGACAGATCAGTCAGACCCAAAAGGACTCTTTTCTGGATTGGCAAAAACAGTTAAAAAGTTAATTTACAGCTAAACAGTTAATTTAATGCTAAATATAATAATTAACAAAATGACATACATGTTATCTTGCTTTGTCTCTGTTTCATCTCAGCTAATGCTGACTTCAACCTCTAGAAAAGGTTCTCCTTTTGCTAAACATCAAAATCAGTTTGTCTCAAACCACCAAAATTTTCTGTCTGTCTCTTCTGAGTTTTATCTCAGGTAAGTATCTTGACTAGTCAGACTAGAATTTGAAGGGAAATATATAGAAGGCTATAATCTGAAACATGTTTAAGCTAGAAGTCTTTGTGCTTTGGAATAGTATAACAAAGAATCTCCTCTAGGAAGATAAGCCTGCTGATGAAACTGAAAGATTCAGAAAAAAAATAATTTACTCCATTATTTTCAAACAAAACCTACATGGAATACTTTTTATCTCTTTCTTGTATTTTTCTTTTTCTTGCATTCATGAACACATTATATTTTTTCATTTGCTTTTCATCACCATCTTATTATTAGAAGCTGCATTTTAATTATTTGGACAAATTAATTGAAATATAGTACAAATAATAGATAAAGCAATTTTCTACACAGCTTTTGCATAAATAATTTGAGATATGGGAAGTACTAGCTTTGTACTTTCTTATCTTGATCCTGTTGATTGCTCATGCTGTAGGCTCAAGTAAAACCACCAGTTTTGAACTTTATATTGAATATTGTGCATTAAAGATTCACAGTCTAGAGAGAAACAAGGGTGAATACATTTAATATGCTAGAAATAATTTTAGATTATTTAATAGGAAAACCTAGATTTAATTTTACATATTAAAAGCCTAAGCATGCTATGTATTAATGTTGTTTATTTATTTGTTTGTTGCAATTTTATATACACCTTTTAGAGAACTTTCCTGTAACCAAACACATGACCAAGCCATTGATCACAAGAGCACCATCAAGAAATCCTTGCAGTCTCATGGCATATCTCCAAACACGTAAATCTGTCCATCAGCTCTGTACAATGATGAGATGTAAAGCTGAACTTAATGCCAGCAGTGACACTGGAAGGGTATGATATCTGGGTAATTTAACTCATGTTTACATTTGTTGACTCATTACGAATTTAATCTTTTCACTGTTATGAAAAATCAAATATGAGCCATGATTGTAAACTGTTTATATGCTGCAATGAAAATCTTTACAATTTTGATTTGAATCATCCAATGTTTTTATATAATAAGAAGAAATTGGATCAATTTATCTATAGGAAAAAGCCAGTGAAAGCAGAGACAGACAGGGTACAGAACTAGGAAAGAATTACGTGCATGTGCCTGCGTATCCACATCTCACATTTGGTCATGTAACCTTTCTCGTGTGCCCATGGGCTCTGTGAAGGAGTGCCACTGACTTGGAGAACTTTACTTGGTGATATTTTTTGCACACACTTTCACCAGGTCACATTTTGTCACATTTGTCACCCCATGACATTCCTGTGGGCTTAAAATCCTCTGCCACCCTACTCCCTTGAGAGAACAGCCACATCCCCCTGCACCATTGCACAGGAACAGCAGCAGTGTGCTGGTGGCCCGCCCAAGCTCCCCAGCACCAGACCTCTATCCCAACAGGAGCACCAAGCACAAACAGGGTTCTAGACATTCCTCTGGATACTTCATGCAGCACCTGGAGGACCTTCCTACCCCTGTCTGGCCCATGACATTGGGTGCCTGATACTGACCTCATTCTTTCCTTCTTTCAGGGATTCCCTAATGCTTAGAAGATCAATTTGGAACATCCACACACTGTTGTCGCTGTTCTTCAAGTCCTTGACTTTAACTGTACTACACGCAGGAAAACCTGACTTAGTCAGACAATATCACCTGACTGCTCCCTTGGGATATTGGGCTGTCTTTGCCTTTTTAGTGCTTTTTTGTCAGCTGTCAGAGACACCCCGAGTTTTTGTGTTTTTACAATGCCTTACTGCCATCTGTAAGTGGGTCGTTCAGTGACTATAACAGTACCAAAAATTTAATCCTAAATTCAATAAAATACTGGCCCATAAATGAGAACTTCACAAGTCCCAGCAACCTTTATCACAGACATGAAGAAGTAAATCTCCCCAGTCAGTAAGAATACAATGAATACTCTAGAAATTTATCTCACTATTTAATATCTAAATTTCTTACACAAAAGCAATTGAGGACTTCTGAAATAGCATTATATAATAATTCTCAGACAAAAACTGTATTAAGATAAAGTTACAATTGAACATACATATCAATAATTTAAGGTAAAATACATTACAGGGATATATATTTAGCCCCAAGCAAGATTTACAAACCTCAGAAGTTTACAGATCTGGTTATAGTGAAAAGAAAAACAAGGGATATTAAAAATTTGAAATGTGAAAACAGCTGCCTCAGAACAGTGAAATACGATGGCCACTATGAGAGGCAACATGCCTTCGGCATCAGACCGATTGAAAATATTACATTTTCTAAAAAGAAACATTCCTTGCGTAATTCTTTGAATGAAAATATTATATGGCAACCTCTATTGAAGAAGGCACTCAAAAAATCTGGCTTCAAGTATTAAATAATTGAAGAGACCTATTAATAAAACTATTTTATAATTATGTTTACTTCTGAATTCTTAAAAAACCCGTTTATAAAGTAAGTTATGTCATTTTAAATAATGCATTGCAGTCTCAATATATAAATG
Organism: Dasyornis broadbenti; assembly: GCA_013397935.1. Classification (NCBI taxonomy): domain Eukaryota; kingdom Metazoa; phylum Chordata; class Aves; order Passeriformes; family Dasyornithidae; genus Dasyornis; species Dasyornis broadbenti. The sequence goes on along the minus strand of VZRN01003759.1, from coordinate 805,942 downwards.
AAGTGAAATCTCAGCTTTTGGCATTAATACTCCTCTCCTTACGGAATAATTAGTTGTGTTTCCAGCCTTTGCTCATATTTTGCCTGGAAAACATTCAGACTGTATTATAGTGTAAGCTAAGAGACTTAGGACCCCAGGTCACACCAAATAAAAAGATTTAGGGGTCCTGTATCATCTGAAGTTATAGAGAGATTTTAAAAAATTGCACACAATTAACTGAATGCATGAACATAATGAAACCGCTTAAAATCATAAATTATTCTTATACTTAATGCAGGACTTGTCACCAAAATACATTGCCAACCATGGCACTCACAACCATTATTTATGCTCAAAGACAAGCTAAAAATCAGCTCACTCATGTAGTGCATACTAAAGATCAAATAAAAGCCTGGCTGCCCAGCAGCTTTCCAAGCACTTTATAAATTAAAATGGACCGATACAACAATTGTCGGACATGCACACCTTGCACTGAAGTCACAAAACGTATTTTAGGATTAACCCACAGTCACAGAGCCTGGTTTTGCACTTTACTCACTAGAAGCCCCCCTGGCTTCAAGACCCAGAGAGCTCAGCAGGGATGCTTTGGTGAATGGGGAGTGCTGAACAGGCTTCTCATCACATTTCACAACCATCTTATCATCACGCTCCATTACCCCTTGCTACATCACACCTTGTTTTACAAACAATGCCATATAAAGGACCGAAGCGGTCTGCAGTGCTGTAACAGTAGAATAACCTAGATGAAAAAGGCAAAAAAACCCCCAACCCAAAACCTTGATAAGCAATGCAAATGCAAGTGGTAGAGTTAAGCAGAACCCACGGTGCCTGGTTGTCAATCTTATGCTTTAATCGCGAGGTCAAGAGGCCCTCTTCTGCTGTCATTGTCACAACAGACCATGAACTGAGAGTGAAAATCTGTGGGGAAACAAGGAAAAGATGTGAAAGCACCTCTTTGGGCTTGGAAAAAACCTCTCAGAGAACTCTCCTTTATGACAATCACATTGGAAGAGTGGGGACTAATGTCTTACACACGAAGTTCCAGATTCCTCATAAGTACAGGAAAAAGTGATTTTTTCTGCCCCAGGGATAAAAGCCCAGGCCACTTCTGCAATGAAAAGGAATGGGACAGAGAGAAGGAGCAGAGCTGGGATGGAGAAGAAAGGGAGAGCCTCAGAGAGCCAGGCTTGCCCCTCCAGTGAACAGCTGAGGGACACTGATCCCTCCTACATAGCTGGAGGCAGCTGCCTGCATGGCTTTCCAAGGTTCTGGAACAAGCAAAACTGGCAAACAGGTTTTACAGCCCTTGCCCTCTGCAGCCCCAGCCCACTGTCTGCTCCATGCTCTAAATCCCCTTGTTTCCACAGCCCAGTGTAAAATTTGTCATTTGTGTTAGTGTTTCACTAGGGCTACCTTTAAAACTGGTTATGCTCCTATTTTCTCTGGAAATAGGAATAGAAAAATGAAGACTGCATTCTTTCCTATGCCGAGTTTGAATCTGAAACTATTAAACAATCTAAATCCTATTTTCTTTCTGAATAAATTTACTTACTTTTTTATTTTTTTACCACTAACTACAATTTTCTTGCTGGTAGCCATCAATTATTTGGAAGTTTCATAGCTCCCTTTGAGCTCGTATGTAGTTTTCCAGCCATTATATTTTTAATTCCACAGACAGGATTTTAATACATTGTCTGCTGCAGCCATAAATCACTTAAATGTGTTAGAAAGCAGATTGCTCAGTAATTGCCATTTTATTTACTATACTGATGCAAGCAATTTAAATATGACTCAGTTTTCAAACTCAGAAACAATGTAAAGAGACTTAGGAGAGAATGCAGTACAAGTGCAAACAGCAATCAGCAGTCATTGTTTTCACTTGCATTAGTAGTTATGTTTCCTTAAAAAAAAATTACTAGGACAGCTTTGTGAACTGAACCACTCGTGACTCAAAGGATGCTGTTCAGGTCTCAGTATCAACAGCTCTCACCTCGTTGTTTTCCAGATCTAGAAATGCTAAAGGAGACAACATACCCTCCCTTGGATGTGGTAAGCAGAGCTGAGAAATACATGCTGTTGTTCAGTTGTTCTTGGTGAAGTGAGGGATACACAGAGAGATTTCAAAGGCAAAATCTTTCCTACGTACAAGACGAGAGACTGCAGGTAGTCTGTCAGAGGGAATATACCCGTGTGACAATGCAATACCCTGTAATTTCTTCACAGAAGTTAAAACTCTATTGTAAGAGGCAGAGCAATAACACCAGTGGTAAATACTGACTTTTCTGCAGATGTTTTTTATCAGTGTCTTACCATAAGACTCATCTTAACAGACAGCACAGTATCATATCTGGGCATTTATTCACACGAAAGAGAAATATCAACCATTTGGTTCCTGTGTTTGGACACAGATTTGGACAGCCTAAAGCTTTCCCATGGCAAGCCTTTCCTACTGAGTGCATTTTCAAAGAGAGAATATTAATATGAATACTGATAATTTAAATATATTCTATACCATACACATTATACTTATAATATTTTTGTATATACTATAATATATACTATTAGTAGGCACATTGGCTTTAAGCCACCTGAATCTGGGTGGGAGTATGAATAAATATATTAAGTATTTATTTTATCTTACTTATCTTCAACTTATAATATTGTTTACTTTCTCAGCACCCTCAGATTTTCCCATGCCTCTCTACGACACCTACAGACTTATTCTGAAACATCACGGAAAGATCTCTGACAGAAGCATGTCTAGAAATGAAATGCAACTTACAAAGCGTAAACTCAACTTTTTTCTTGATGATGGTAATCTGTAGCCCTTTTTCAGAAGGGCATGTTTACCAGAATTGATTTCTCCCCCTAACTTCTCCTAAAACGATTATATTCCAGACACTCAGCCGAAAATACCTGCTTTTGGAAAATAGTTCTGCTATGCTCCTACACTTCTACTCGGCTCTAAAGGCCAAGCAATGAGGCATCTTATGGGCTCCTGTTTAGGGGATATCCTAGGACAAGAGACCACAATTCAAGAACTGTATAACACATAAATTAACACAAAAGCACTTTCAAATGGAAATAATTTGGACTTTTTCTGAATTCCTGTGGTTTTGAAGTGAGATGGTGAATTTGGCAGATGAAAATGTCCATGGAAACCAGATGGATTTGTGAAAAAGTCCATTTAGTAAAACTCCTTGAATTTCCATTATGAAAGGATTCAAGCAGAAAACAGATGACCACACTTCTAATTGCCTTGAAAATAGCTTGGAGGTGAAGCCCTGGATTCCTGGATCCAGCCAGGCCTGCCCCTACCTACATGCTAGACTGAGCCCTTTATTCTAGAACCGATGATGCTTCATTGCCAGTACATTAAACTCATCTCATATAGTCACTTATTAGACATAGTGGATGCAATTTTATCTGAAATAAAATATTTATGGGGGATGCACAGACAAGACAGAATATGGCAGTTACTATGCTTGAGATAGTCAGCATTTTCCTTTGCAGCAGCTTTTTCCATGCTACAGATATTTCTCTTCTTGGGTTATTTTATGACAATACTAAATGTATAAAGTTTTTGAGTGAGTAATGGTATGAATTTATGAATTCTTTATTCCAATGCAGGTTGACCCCTAACACTGGAACTTACAGTTTCTGTCCAATAACGCTTACATTGCTCTCTCTTTACTTGCAAAACATAATTACTGTCTTACTTTTCTGATCCTCAAGGGTGGCTGAGCTGTTTAACAAAATAATCAGAAGCGAGGCATGCAAATTCAAGGACAGAGTTAGTACCCACTGCCTGTCAGAACCTCTGCTGTCCCTGTGAGCCGGTTCGGCACACTTTGCTTTTGAATTTTGGCAACCACAGACTGCAGAATTTTACATTGTTGCCGAATCCAATCCAAGAATGATAACACGCGCTATCTCCTGGTAATAAATGCTGAGATAAGCTTAAAACAGTTGAGAAAGATGAGAGTCATAGAATGCCTTGGGTTGGAAGGGACCTTAAAGATAATTTGGTTTCAACCCTCCTGCCACAGGCCGGGACACTCACTAGACCAGGCTGCTCAAAGCCCCATCCAACCTGGCCTTGAACACTTCCAGGGATGAAGCACCTACGGCTTCTCTGGGCAACCTGTGCCAGTGCCTCGCCACCCAATGAGTACAGATTTTTTCCCTATTATCAAATCAAAACCCTTTTCAGTTTAAAAAGCAGCTAGCAACCCATCATAAAGAAGATACTTACCTTACACTGAGTAGTCTTCCTTTATAAAGGGGATGAAATTCTACGACAGATGCAAATTTCAGATAATTTTTCAGAGGAGCATGGCATATAATTTCAGGGAAGAGAAATAATGCAGGCACATTACTCTTGGGACAGAAGCTGGACTGGCTGTGTATTACCCTCCATGCCATGTAGGCAGATCATTCTGATTCAGACATTGCTTTGATAACGTATATCAGGGGCTGCTCGAATGGTTAAGGAGGTAGGGATCTCCATACAAAATTCTGCACAAGTACACACCCACACACGCGTAACGCAATGGGAGGTTTATAAGAGCAACACTGAAAATTGGACACAGGCATGCACACATTAAAAAACCCTCTTACAAATGCCACTGAAGTGCCCAACCGTACAATAAACTTCCTGCACTCACTTCACAAATGAAATGACAGAACAGCCAAAGTATGAGGGTTTTGCACCTCTCTCCTCTGTCCCCACTTCACACTCAGTCCCCGTTGCCAAATGCCTGTCTCTCCAAGTCAGGGGATGGCCAGCAAAATCCCCACTACTCTGAGTCTCTCCAAGAAAATGAAAAATTCTTGTCTAGGAGACAGATGCATTAAACTGAAACTAAAGTAACCTGACTGACGCATAAAATGCTTGTTACACATTTCTTTATGTATTTAGGCACCAAACAGCACTGAAGCAACAATTAAACTCGGTATTCAGAAATGTTGTTCAAAGTTTGTAAAACCTGAATTTTCTGCATAATTCTGAGCTGTTGTGTGTAAACCATTTTAAAGCAAATGTGCTTTTAAAGTGAAGTGCTAAAAATAATTGTTAGAAATGCTAAAAGTAATTATTGCTTGGTTAGTCTCACGTTTCCCTTGAAAACTGCAAAGCGAATTAGAAAGTCACAAGAAAATACTTCAAGATGTCTGATAACAAACTTTACTGAAAGGTGACTTATACCAGACTTCAACATCCATGTTTAAGCTACAAAATATAACTAAACTGAATTTTATGAGAAGTGATCAGTCATATAATGCAGATCAGGATATTTCTATTTCAGAGCTTAATTTGAGTGCATGGCTTACAAAACATTGACTATAATATTGTTGAAACCATCTTCAGCCCTGAAACCAGGTGATAAAGTACTTTCTGTTCAAGATACTACGGCTTCTAAAAGAAGATGGATTCCCAGGTTAAAATACATGGCAATTTTAACTTCGTAGATAAATGAAATTATATCTTTAAACACTTCTTCACACTGAACTGCAGTTAATATTTAATTAAAAAAAATTCCATTTACTTCAGCATTCACTTAAATTTCTAATTCAGCCATTATACAGTAACCCATAGAGGTGAGAGAGGGTAAAATCAAAGATAATACGTATCTTCAGTGCAATTTTCTGTTGTGAAAAGGTTTTCCTACTCAAAATTATTGAAAAGAGGGGTTTTTTGAAGCTGACATGACATATGGCATTATTTCAGTGACTCTGCAGTTAATTAAGTATTTTCAGTGAGTCTATAATGAAGTATTGAGATTGACAATGAGGTCTAAATCTGATTCTTATTTCTCTTGTCAGCTGCCATCTTAACAGCCGTGAAAAGGCAAGTAATGTAAGAAAGAGTGACGTAGATCAAGATAACGGAAAACGGGGAATTTATTGTAGAAGTAGCTCGGCACTAAACATTTTCAGAGGAATAGAGTTGACTTGCTAAAAAATAGTTTTACCCCAGGAACAGTGTGCGATCTGAAGCTGTTTATCTTCTTACTCACCCTTCACAAGCACCTGCAGTCTAAGAATGTGTGGAATATGACAGCTGTGATGAGATCTCTTGCAGATACCCTTTGCAGCTCTTAAAATCTGTCTCTGTGAACCCCAGATTCCAGTTTCCAATGGCTGCGTGAGCATATATGTTTGTGTGTGAGCGTGCATAAAAGTCTACTCAACAGAATTTCTGTTCTTAATAATGCCACGGTCACCTAACCATCAAATGCACCTCAAATCATTATTTGTACTTTCACTAAAGATCCCACGTATTGCCGCTCTCAGCAGGCACAGATCAGAGCTAGGAAGGCACAGGGAGCAGGGCATTATTCACCATTGTCAGTGAAATCTTTAAAGTAGCTGTGGATGCAAGTGCAGCACCGAGGAACCCCTGAGTAGATCTTCCCTCTGCCTGTCTGTCCCTCTCTATTTAAAAGTGCATATTTTATGTTTCATTTCTCACACTCTGCTGTCATTCTCACCCGTAGGTAATAAATTCAAACTAACCAACCAATTATCTAGAATTCATTATCTTGCAATTTCCTATCTTGCCTTGAAACTCTTAATTTTGTTATTCTTCACCAGAATCACAAATTTAAGTTGTCTGTGATTTTTCCCATTTTTCTCTCCCTCCATCAAAACAGTGACTCTGCTAACTTGCCTCAAGAGTCATTCCTATGAGAAACTCTTGGCTAGCAATAAACCAAAGGCAGAGACCTCAGTGAGTTTCTTTCTGGCTTCATTAGCGGTTCCCCTGTTGAGCTGGGGAAAGAAATTTGATGTCTGCATAGCACTTCCTAGTAGCTGCTTCCCAAAGGCACCACAAGAGGTCAATTCATCTCGCCTTAGCTTTGTCCATCCAGCCTGAGTCATTGATGCTCCCTCTGTAGCTGCTGAGAAGAGACTCATCTCATCAGCAAAGGCTGAACAACCTCAGAGAGAATTACACCTTGACTGAGAGACCTCAGGTGAGCAGCTTAGCCAACGATCCCATCTAAAGAAAATATTACTCTTTTTTTGTTTGTTTTTGCCTAGCTCGGGATTATAATGAAAAGCAATTCCCTGTATGTGTCAAGAACTATAAACTTGAAAAATACGAATCATGGAAGACTGTCCCTAACACTCACTAACAATTTTGTGCTGACAGCAGCCACAGCACTGGGCCAAAAAAATCCCTGATAAGCTGTTGTCTCCCGTGATATTTATCAATGCCAGCATAACAGTTGTCACTTTATGTCAGACTTGTTATCTTTCCTCAGCATGAGATCTCCAGAAGCAGGCGATAATCTCTGCATCCTTTGGGAAAATGTCATCCCTTTGTGCCAGCATCAGTCACAAAATCAGAGAATGGTTTGGGCTGGAAGGGACCTTAAAGACCACGCAATTCCAGCTCCCCCTGCCATGGCAGGGAAAGCTTCCACCAGGTTGCTCAGGGCCCCATCCAACCTGGCCTTGAACACTTCCAGAGATGGGGCATCCATAAAGGCTCTGGGTAACCTGTGCCAGTGCCTCACCACTTTCTCCCTTGTTGATGCAGAAACAGTGACACCAGATATTCTCTCTTCAATGTGTCTCTTTCTAACTAAATAATGACACAAATGCACCTTGACCTTACAGGATAGATTCAAAATAAAAACTGCTTAATTTTTTTTTTCTTTTCAACAGATTCAAAAAGAGCTCTGCAGGAAACACCAGGTGAATATACTTTTAATTTCAAACTGAAACATTTTACTTGCTCAGTACTTTTACATAAATTACTGCAAGGAAAGGTTGAATTTTAGTATTCATATTCTCTGGGGACATAAGCTGAACACACAAGGATTGTACAGAACCTATATTTTATTACTAGTTTAAGCACATGAGCACTGGAAATATTGACTATATTGTGGAATGTCATCCAGTTAATGAAGTACTTTGTATTTTCAGTCATGTCTCTACATGAAGTAATTCAACCAAAGGCAGAGAAAAATGGGTTTCTAGTGAGTTTCCGAACTCTAATATAATAAAACGTGTTAAACTGTTTGGATAAAGAAATATTTTTGTGAAGAGTCTTCAGCATCTTTAATAGCCTAATCACCCAAGGCCAGCTGAGTTATGTAACAGCCTCTAAAGCTGAAGTTTTGTAAGTTACTAGGAGGATTAGGAGAAGCAGCAGCAAGGGGATAGGACAGACTTATATTAACTGTAAGAAAAGAGGGGAAAAAAATCTGACACTGAAGGTAACTAAAAAGCAAAACAACAAATAAACAAAGCATGTCTTTGCAAAGTGCAAACAACAATAAGAAGAAAAAGAGAACACATTTTAAAGTAAATAGATAGCAATAAATAGAAGCTTCTTAAGTCATATGATATATGAAAGGATGTGTCTGTGAAAGAATTAAAATAGAAAAAAAATGCTGGCAAGATTTATTGCTTAAAAAGTAAAAATTGAAAGTAAACACAAAAAATCTTTGGCATTTTTTTTTTCCGGATGAAAAGCACAACAGAAAATTGAAAGAAGAATGAGATTGAGAAAAGAAACACTGAAATGGATTCAGAAATAATGTTAACCTCATCCTGGCTCTAAAGTGAATTATCCTTGGACACCCCTCTGCTCGCTTAGCAGCATACCCCCTTCCAAAAGGCCAGGACACAAATCCATACATGTCTTTGCCATTGGAAGAAGGTCTTGTTTTCTGAAAAAGCTGCCAGGTAAGGGCAAAACCAGGGTTTTAGCGAACTCTAAGACAAAGAAGAAAACTTGAAATAATTTGTAGCCCATACTTAACAGTTAAATGAGCAGCAGCAAACATAACTCCTGTTGCAAGAAGAAAATCTAATTTTTTGCATTCCCAACCAGACTTACTAACGACTACCTTGACAAAACAGCAAAAAGTGGAAAATACTGAATTTTAATTAATCAATTGTCAAAGAAAAGTAACTCACAATCTCCAGCATGAGGAATTTAGCAGGTACACTTTTTCCACATGCACATAAACATGACTAAGCACAGAAGGCTGTGTACGAACAACAAAAAACTAAGCAGGACCTACACTACAAATGAAGCTTAAGGAACTACAGAAAAAGACTCCAACTACATAAATTCATATTTTCACATTTGTAATGAAAAGGAGATGGGTTTTAAAAGGAAATAATTCTTTCTCTGCACAACATTGACACTGACAACTGTATATCCTTCAATGAAGAACTTACTATTCAAGGAAATTTAAAGCCTGTTGATAGAAACAAGGGCTAAATACGGCTGAATGAAAAAATAAGTACTTAAAATGAAACATTCATGAAAATGGGAATTGAGAAAGCTCAGGAGTCTGCAGAAAAACATTAAGAAAATATAACCATAACTTGTTTCATGCATAGATGCATAGAGAGTGCTGACTATTTTAGACAAAGAAAAAAAAAAGAATTCCGCTTTTCATAAAATATTCAATATTGTATGGGTTACAGTGTGTAATTCTACTAGGAAAATGATCTTTAAATTTAACAGAGGAATTAAAATGTAACCTTTTGTGTCTTGGGGGAAGCCTACAAAGGCTTGTTTTTACAAGAACATTTGCTATCCCTTGTGCTTCAGCTGTGGCATCTGATAAGCCCCAGAAATATCTGTCAGTGCTGGGGCTATGCCCATGAACACAGGCAGAGTCACTCAGGGACTAGAGTTAATTTGCAGTAGAGTGGAAGCTGTGGTGAGGACAGCTCAGGCAAACAGAAAGGAAATGCCGTGAGATGAAAAAAATAATTTGAAAGTTAATCAGGGAGATTTTTTTAACTACTCTTCTCATTTTAAATATGCTTAAGGGGTTTTGACTTGAAGATATTGTGAAACTTGCAACGAAATTATAAATTTACAGGCTTTTCTCCAACCATGTTAAAATAAAGCAGTATATTCTAAATAATATGCAGCAAGTAGAGGCACAAAAACTACACCTAAGGTAAAGGTCTGTCATGGTCAGACAAGTGGGTACTATCTTGGCATTGGTGCATTTGGCTGAAGGGTACCAAAATTGTATTTATTAGATCAAAAGAGAGGCAGCAAATACCAATCTCAACATTTAACACTGTACATTAACTGCTGACATAGCCTGGAGCACTCAAGGATTAGTTTTGAACACCAAAACATTTGGTGCACTACATGAAGTTGTGTATTGCAGCCACACAACCCTGTTAAACATCTTCACTAACACAGAAATCTCTGCAACAAAGAGGCAATTTCTTGCTTTGTGCTCTGGCACTTTTGTTGAAGCAAAACGTTAAAATTACAAGAAGGGAGAACTAGTTTTGACAGCATCATCTGTCATACCATCCCTGGAAACATTCAAGACCAGATTGGATGGGGCTCTGAGCAACCTCATCCAGCTGAAAGTGACCCTGATCATGGGTGGAGGTTTGGAACTAGCTGGCCTTTAAAGGTCCCTTCCAACTGAAATTATTCTATGATCTGGCTAACCTCTCTTCAATGGGAACTTCCATGGACAAGTAAGGGAGGCATAGACCTGCCATTTAATCAGCTAATGAAAATAATTTACTATTTTCCAACTTAGTAAAAAATCTTCATAGGTAAATAAGAAAACAATAGAGATGGAAACGTCACCGTAAAAAGAGGGGTAAAAAAAGCAGCCTTTAATATTTCTATTTGAAAGAGTCTCTTGCATAGGAGAACTCTGACACATTATCACCTATTATCAATAAATTGGCATCTAAAATAAAAATTTCTCTAGTTTTGGAACAATGCTTCTTCTCTTGTGGTGTAAAGAAAGAAAAAAAAGCTCAAATACAAGGGGAAAATATATTATAATAATGTTGAGCTCTGTCTTTTATATTTCTCATTGTTTCTCAATTTTCCTAACTTAAAAAAGTGGACCAAGCTTCTCAACAAAATTCCTTCACTGAGCTTCAGCAGGACAAACCGTGAAACATACCTCAAATGTATTTTTTTGCTTTTATCAATCTTTATAGTGCTGGCATTTTCCACCTGAGGACAAGAAGAGGATTTTTCACCCCGCTGGTCAGTAGGGCAGTACTGAATGCAAGCATGACCATGTGCTTGTCCTGGTTTTTCTCCTCTCCCTAAGCTGCTGGCCGCTGTTGGAAACTGGATCCTCAGCAAACGGGCCTTTGGTCAGATCCAGCTTGGCCATTCCAAGATTATGTTCTGTTCTTTAATGCATATGCACGAAATATAACTCTAATATCTTGCATTCCTTGGCAATTGGATACAGTGACTTCCAGATGAAAGCCAACTGCTGTAATGCAACTTTATCCAAGTAATTAAGCTATATTCATTTTGAACAGCTGGGGAAAGGGAGCTTTAAGATGGCTAGTCACGTTTCAAAGTATAGAAGTAACCTAGACAAAAATGAATAAATACAATTATTTTCTTTTTGTTTCATATTTTCTATCTACCTAATTCCCACAGCAGCTGGAAAGGTTAAATGTCTGAAGCAGGAATCTATGTGACTGTTGTACCAAATGAAAAAAGGGGAAAGAGCTAAAAAATATCCCTCATTTCAGAGACCTTCAGAAGTGACTGCTTGATTTTTCATGTGATTATTTTCAAGAAAGCAGATCTCACGCATCTGCGGCTCAGACAGTTGTGTAAGACAAAGGGTATGTTTTCGTAAAACCTAGGGCTGCTTATGAAAGTTGGATCTGTCCTAATGTACTATGGAGCCTCCCAGAACCAGGAGCACAAGAACGAAAAAGTAAATTTAGTATCACAGCTGCCAGGAGTTGCTTAGGTGCAGCTCTTAAAACATTTCCTTAGCTAATGCCTGCAAAGACAGACACTGCCTCTCAGTGTCTCTCCCTCTCAAGCTCAGCCGCTCACCTCGCGACAGGCACCGAGCAGCAGCTCACTCAGAAAGAGAGAGAGCACCCATTCCTTCACTCTAATAACATTTTAACCTCTTCAGTGTCAGCTGCCCTAATCAAACTGTAATCAATGGATGTTTTCCCTGTATGCAAGCTGTTAAGAGAGCTGGTTAATTGGCTCGCTCGAAAGATTTAAGGCACATGAAACTTCCAGCGGGTTTAACAGTTTTCCAGGGACGGTTGTGAGGCAATCGCTGCAGAGGTACTGCAATGCAGCACAGCTCAGCTCGCAGACCACTGACACAGAATATTTTGAAAAAATCTTAAGGCTACACTTTACCTTTTCACACTGCTGTGGGGGGAAGGAACATGAGCATTTGAGACTAAAATGTGCAATAAAGCTTTTTAGCAGCTTTATTAGGAGTCTAGTACTCCGTCTGTCCTCACTCCCAAGCTGTGTCTTTCCAAATTGTCACTCTTTCAACCAAAGTTCACTTTTGTTTAAAAATATATTTCAGCTTAACTGACAAAATGAATTTTTTCTTAACTCCTTTTGTACTGGGCTGTAACTTGCAACTTTTGCCATTAAATATCAAAATATGTCTTAAATAAAAACCTGGAAGTGTAAAATGTGTTTCCCTGTGTGGGACATATTCCATTTTAGTTTCTACCTAATTGTTTAATAGGGACACACACAATTGTTTAATAGGGGCATCCTAATTGTTTAATTAGGATGTTCCATCCTAAGATTGTTTTCCAGGCTCAGGTTTTTATTTTGCATTTACTTGTGCAATATTTGTGCAATATTTTAAAGGAGATCTGAGAGCTGTTAAAGTGGAAGGAAAGTTAAAATGTTTCTGATTATTAAAAACTGGAATGCAAAGCTAAATATAAGTGATTGGTTCTTCTTCAAATTTTGTTCTAAGCAGCTATTGGTCCTTAAATTATCTTTAATTTCATATCTGCCATGTGCAGAAGATGTGAGCTTCACAAGAATATGAACGATTATTTTTCTGAAGCCTGCAGGGCCAAGTTAGTATAGACTGAATACATCAATAAACCTCCATATGAACTACATCTACAATGATTATCAAGAAATTATGATGCTTAGCATTAATTGACCTCCATTTACACGATACATGTGTACATAACATACAGTACAAAGGTTATTTTCAGTTTTTAAAATAAAAGTAAGGAATCTCTCAAAAAGCCCAGAGTTATGGCTGCTGTTCCTAAATACATACTTCTACTGCTGAGCTCCGATTTTTTTTAATCTCTGTGATTTGTTTTCCTCTTGCTCTTAATATTCTTTCCATAATTCTGCTCACAGAATTTACATATCTGTTTGGATTTTCATAATGCTTTGCCTCTTCTATTTCTCAGAGAGATGAGGGAAATAAAGGTGGTGAGTGTAAATGAGGAAAACAGGGAGTGAAGAGCAGAAGAACTGAGAAGCTGGTTCTCCATTTATACTATCCCTTGTACTTCCATTCAAGAACTTTGCATGAAATCACTGTTTCTATCTTCTATTCTCCCTTTGGTCACAGTACCTGTGCTCTTTTACAGACTTTTCACCAAGACCACTTTCATCTGACGGACAGGCTGCATGGTTCAGCTGAGCACCATCACCAACCACAGCTCTGACAGCATTCAAAAAATGTTGTGATGCTATCCTGTTTTATCTGAGCTCATCTCTGATTTGTGTATTCCAAACAAGATGACAAAAAACCGCACCAGAATATTGGTGGGAAAAGCTATTCAAATGAAAGAAAAAGATGCAGTGGGGTTTTTTTTTTTGTTTTGTTTTGTTTTGTTTTGTTTTGTTTGGTTTTGGTTTTTTTGGTAGGAATTAGCATTCTTACGAGATTTGTTGCCAAGTCGCCACACATAAATGTGAAGCAAGTTCATATCAGGCTTAGAATGAGATTCTGTTTGAAACAAGGAAACGGACATTTAAACTTTGAAAGCTGTTCCTATAGTATTCCAATTTTCTTCCCACAGCATAGTGCATTATTAATTATTTAAGAAAACACCAATATAAGTGTGCTGGAAGCTTTTTTTTACTGCATAAAAGTAAGCTTTCTCTCCTCACAATTTTAATTGCTAATCATCAGCTGGCTTATCTTATTGAATGGTACTTATATCATCATCACTCAATACCTGAAATATCTGTACCTAAAGGTTTCATTGAATGTTTAGTTTGCAACAACACGCAGTGGCTCAATAATGTAGAAAAAGATTAAAAAAATGTACTAGTTAACATTTGTAGTGGCTATTCTTGGATCTCCCCAGAAAAACCTGAAGTTGTAGTAACAACTCAGAACTTTCAGTGTGAAAATGGAAGAAGCAAGCAACAAGCCAATTTAGCTTATGTACCCTACTAGACCTGGAGGCATTTTAAAGTGAGAAGCCCCTGAGGGAAGCACAGTTGTACAATTTTAAGATTATTTTTTGACTATGTTCCAATGTATGCAACAAGATACAGCAAATAAGAAATCAGGTATAAATATCAAATAAAGGACAAAAAGAGTTTTGCAATAACTTTGGAATAAAGTATCTATGCTCATAGAGAGTGTGTTTGTCTTTCTGTGTGACCTACAAATCTTTAATTCCCTGTGACGGTTCCTTAACTGTTTAAAATTTGCTTCATCTTTCTTTGTTGTTAGGGATTTCTCAGGAGAGAAAAGTTTCATTTTACATCTGATTTATGCAGTTTGGATTAACCAGCATCTCAGATTAAAATTAAATACTTCAGCAGTAATCTAACACATGCTGGACAACTATGGATTTAAAGATTCCATCATTTACTATAAAAAGGCAAACTTTCAGGCCCTGTTCTTCACAAGCTTCGCTCTCTGTGGTGTGTTTTGAGCTATTTGACTGAAACAGAAAACTGGCTTTGCTTCACTGACAAGAAGTCACACAGTTGGGACTTGTCTGCCCTCAACAGGGTTTTTGGTGAATGGAGCAATGACATAGGAAAAATGGAATAAATATGCGATATAATACCTGATGGATTTCATCAGCATAATTTGAATTGTATGTTCACCAAAACTGAATCTGACACAGTACTGAGCTGCTAAAACGTAGGGTACAAATATGTAGACTAAAAGTTCAATTATAACAGGAAAAAGCTGTCAAGTGATGTATTTTTTTGTGTATTAACAATGGCATGGAACAACTGTGACATGCCAGTGATTGCTACAAGTACCCAGACACCATGGTGATAATTGCAGTGTAAAATCACCAGAGAGCAAACAAGACTGCTGGAACTAATAGGAACATGCATTCATTCAGAACCCAGTGTGGATCTCTATCTGTAATGGAATTGCTTTTCAATACTTCTTCTTTGAAATAACTCTGATCATTACTCATGTATTTTTATATTAATATGTTCCATTTGTTTAACTAAAGATAGATACTTACAATTTCCCTTGCTCTCATCTGCCCATTTCTTGGTATGGCCTAATTTATTCTGTTTGGTGACACAAGTGCAGATAAACTAATAAATGGATGCTTGATTCCAGATCTGAAGCACAATTGTACATTTGACTAAAACAGAAGCAGTTTTTCTCTTTGTGTGCCATCATCAGGATCCAAAGAAATGAAAGAAAGCATCACAGTGGATAAATTCTGGCAGTACTAATTCATCTTCCCTGAAAAAAACCTGACTGACTGAGCATGTTATTAGAGCTATTGTTTCACCTGAGACATACATGTCTCCTGGGCTGGGCACAATCAGGCAGAATCAATCTGGGACTTGAGCTCAAACTGCTTCCTGAAAAATGGTAACACAGTGCCAGCAGGTCTTCACAGACACTTGTACTTGCTGAATTTATCTGGCAAAAAACTTTCAAAGTAACAACTATCAAAGAGGAAAATCACCTTGAGTTCCGATCAGAAGGTAATATTCCTCTCACAAATTCCTTGAGAACCTCAGATAGTAATTTGGGTCACTGCCCACGGACAACAAGAAGGAGTTCTGCCCTTTAATAATGGACTCCAAGTGAATTAGTGCCTACTTCTGCCCACTAGAACTAGCTTAACCTCTAGAAAGCTAAATATTAGCAAAATTTGAATGAGATGCATCCCATCTTAAATGTCTTGCATTTTGCTGAATTTCCTGCTGACGCTTCTATTTAGAAAGCTGTCATTTTCTCTAATATGGAGTTGTTATCTGGGCCTGATTGCCCTGAAGGTACAAGGACACAGTCATCCAAAAGTAATAATGGGAAGCTCTATACACTCTGCAGGAAGCATTTCTCTTTGTTTAATTCTAATCTGACTGTTTGAAGCAATGACAGATCTTGCTGGCATTTCTGTTCTTTCTTAATCTATCTTCTGCACTACCTATTTCCAAGCAGAAAGTAGAAAAGAACATAAAATGAGCACTAATGAGAATAAAATGATTGACCAAGTCTTGATCACTGCCTTATATTCACACTTGAAGAGAGCTCTTATAGTTGCATAAAACAGCTCCAAAAGCCAAGTCTGTGACAAAAATACCGCCATTTCCCTGGGATAGAATCATCACTTTAATTTTCATTCCAGATGACTGCTGATGATAGCTGGGAAACTCGCTGTCTACAACAGCTTCATCCTGTTAACTGAGTGGCTTCAGTTTTACCACATGCCTTTAAGGTGCTGATTTCACTTACCCTCCGGCTGGTATTGTGCTATGATCGTTACCGTCTGCCCCGCTCCTTTGAGCGCAGCCGCAGCCTGCTCATGGGTAGCACCTCGGAGATCAATCCCGTTCACCTGCGCGGGGAAGGCAGACAACAGCAGCGGTGAGGAGTTTGACATCAGACAGGGAGAATAAGTGAGGTTTTATTGTAAATATCTGATGGATGTAAAGGTCAGATTGCCCGCATGCAGGAGCAAAAGTACAAAATCAAAAAGGCTGAGAGGAACTTTCCCATGACCAGTCAAGAGGATATGCACTAGTATGATTCACCCCATAATTTGACTGTGCTTATCCATGAAGATTCTCTGACCACTATTTTTGCTCTACTGAGTTTCCTGCTCTACTGAGTTTACATTTTTAGTTATCTCTTCATCAGGCAATATCACTTAACATATAAGTTCAAAAGACAAATTTTCTGTGATGCTTGAAGTTCACTGTAGAATACTGCAAGTAAGGAAACTGCTCCTTCAGTCAAACTCTGTGGGCCCACTCAGTGGCATCAGTAGCCCCAGAGGTATATTGAGCATGTCTAACAAAATCTGCTGGTTACAGAACTTTCAGAGCAAAACCCCCATCTACTGTTTTCTGTTCATGCAACCCCTCCTACTATTGCCTGGAAATACCCCATATCTTGCACATGACAGCAGTGGAGCTGCTATCAGATACAGCTTCCTCAACTCTGCCTGTTCAACATTCACAGATCTTCCCATATTGCTTCTTTTTCTTAGTAATTTTGGGCTGCATAAGCAGTGGAAGAGGAAGAGAGTAGAACAAGGTAGGTAATCCACCCCTAAAGTGCAGGGGCTGTTTCAGAACTCTTTTGATTTGTACTATTGATACCTGTTTTGTCAGCAGTATCCCAAGGAAGAGACAGAATTCACAGAAAGATTTATTAACTGCTCCAGTAACTTGAATCCTGCTTTCCAGTTGGGAGCTTTACTGTCTGGCTGTACTGAAGTATGTGAGATTTCTTTTACTTATGAATTTAACTTTGTATGTATGTATGTATGCATTTTTTTATTTATATATTTATCTGTCTTTTCTCTCACTTCTACAGGTTTCCACTTTATAATGTTTCAGTGAACAGGAAACTTTTCACATGTAACAACCTCAGCAAGACAGAAATCCATTTCTGACTGTTGAAAAGAAAGTAAAGGGCAGGGAGAGGAAAGAGAACCATGCCATAATAAGAAAACAGGCCAAAAAACTAGTCCCAAATTCTCAGCTATAGCAAATATTTGTTTCTATGTTTATCAAGTGCTACTGCAAGATGACTAAGCACATATTGAAATGATGGGCTTTTTTTTAATTTAAATTTTAACAACTTTTTAAGGATTACAAAAATAAATTTGATTCCATAGAACTTTCTAAGAAACAGCTATTGAGTCTGTTATGAGTTCACTTATTTTGGTCAGTAGTGTTTAGAAACTGACCCATCTTAACTTGCTGTCTTTTATAAAATTTTACAGAATGCGATGTTTTGAGAGGACAATTATTATTTACCATAGAATCAGAGTCATCGAATAGTTTGGGTTGGAAGGGAACTTCAAAGCCCCTCTGCAATGAACAGGGACATTTTCAACTTGACCATGTGGCTCAGAGCCCTGTCCATCCTGACTTTGAATGTTTCCAGGGATGGGGCACCCACCACCAGTCTGGGTAACCTGTGCCAGTGTCTCACCACCATCATCATAAAAAATTTCTTGCTTATTTACATGACAAAATCTAGTCCTTACTAGTATGCAAACAACATTTAGACTATCACTCTTAGAAAAAGTAATTTGTGACAGCAATAATATACAGCCCTGGAGATACCAGAGTTTCTGATCCAGAAGACTGCATGATGCTGTAGAATTGTTGACTGTACACAGAAGTTCTGAGCATAAGGCAAATAGAACATAATAATTTCATAATTTAACACAGGAGTCCTCAGTTGTCCCATCTCCCTGGGATGCTATAAAGGCTGGTGGAAGCTTTCAAAGAAAATGAACCAAAGGTTCAAAAGCTTTCATTAAAGCTGTGCACAGAAACCTCTGGGAAACACTCACAGAAATTCAGTTGAGGAATATAGGACCCTAGAGAGCAATAATTAACTGCATTCTAAAAGAACAAAGGAGAGAATCAGAACTTTCGATGTCACAAAATTCTAACATATTTTAATGTACAAGAGTGAAAACACCTAACGAGGAAGATGATATCAACTAGGACTTTGCAGCCTCTGTGGAGAATACCAGCTTCCTGTAAGGAACACAACTTAGGCCACTGCTGTAGAAAAAGAGGTGCTGTTCCCTACATTTTCTCAGTGGTGGTGTTATGACACTTGATGCTGCACTGCATTTAACACGGATGTACCAGCACTGCAATTACTCAATAGCTCAGCACTATAAATCATGGTTTTGTGAAGTCTGAGAAGAATCCTTAAATTTAGGAAGTGCCTGTATCATGCCATAAAGGAAACATTAGCCTTGATTCTGTGTGTCTGGAGAAGACAAATTTGAAGCCAAGTAACCTTTCGTTTAACAGAAGGCTTAGCTGTTATCTGTGTGCTTTTTCCTTTCATAACTGGAGTCCTTGAGAGAGTCCCACAAAAGAATAGGATGATCTGAAGAATAGCTTAAAGGAACACTCCTGAATTCCTGAGCTCCTGAGCTGGAGAGATGGATATGGATGATGTAACCCAGCCAGCATTAGAAGGTTCCAAAAAACCTAAAAAATTAATTTTGTTCAGGCTTAAACTTGAGGACTGTAGACTATGAGAGGACACAAGCCTTTCTTAAGCAATACAGAAAGACATAGTGATGGTCTTTAAAAGTTGTGTTAACAGTACGGAAAATTTAAACATCATTAATAAATCCTAATAATCTCTCTATGGATGTACGAAAGAATAAGGAAATCACATGCTTATTCTCCTTCTCCTCAGAGAAACAGTAGTTCTGTGTCTTTCTGAGCTAATAAGTACAGTCCTAATAATGCATCAAGACTGCAAATGTAAGACAGGAATTTCACTGAAGTTGTTATGCAAACATTTTTCACTTAAAAACAAGAAGCCACTGAAATGGCAGCTGACTGCTTTATGCCCTTTGCACCCTGGTTCTAGAAGAAATTATTGCCTAAATCCCCAAACCAACACATTGTAGTCAATAAATTTCCCTGAGATTAATTTCACTTTTCTGTTAGAATATAGGAGGGGATAGACACTTGAGGAAGACCTGGACATCTGAGAGGCTGAAACCAAAAGAGCAAGGAAAAGAAATATCAAGAAAGAAAATAACACATAAATTCTGTCTTCTGCAGTTTTTATCTAGATTATCATCAAACTGGGCAAACCAGATTAAATAATGTTGAACAGGAAAATGACTGCACTACATTAGGTTGCTAAAACAGTGATCTCCCTCTTGAACATGCACAGCTGTAGAAAAAAGTCGAATAACCGTTGTCAAATAGGCAGGGAGGGTATTGTTTGCATGTTATTTTACTCACCAATAGTGACAGAATCTCACTGTAGGATAATAGATATTACATTTAGAAATTACTTATAACCTAGTCTGAGTTTTTAAAAAACAAGAAGAGTAGATGCTAACTTGATTTCTGGGTATCATTTCCCCCTATCTAAAAGCAAATATAATCAACTCCCAAACCTTCTAGTTGAAAACCAGCATATTCATGTAGCAAGATTACATCTCGATGAAAGGCACCATTAGTTTATATGATTTAATCAAATTTTTACCATCAGAGCAAAATGAACAAAAATTCAGAAAGAATTAAACAAATAATACTCTGTCTTGCCTCTTCCTTCAAAACAATATCTTAATATGATGTCTCATAATAATGGTGTGCAGTGACACTTTTCCCTGATATGATTCCATTGCAAATTGTTAAATCTGATTAAAATTGCTGCTTTTAATCAATTTAACATAATTTATGTGAAAAATAATCAGTAAAAGAAAGTTAAAAAAAATCGGAAAAAGGTACGAGCGTGTGCAGGAAAGTTTAATAAATATCAAAGGTGTTGTGGTTGTTTGTTTTTTTTCCTATGATAAATGGGCTTGCTTCCCTTAGAAAGAATTACACAATAAGCAAAGTAGCTGTTCTGAGCTTAATTGCACAGCCCTGATGCCCTGGCCCAGAATGAACTTGACTGCACAATTTCTGATGCCTAACTTCAAAATGAATTTGACATAATGGAAATAAGAAGAGCCTGCAGCTTATACAGAAGTCTGTCTCTTCTGCGTGCTGTGGCAAAAGGCAGTTTGAAAGCTTACAAACAGAGAAGTGCTGCAACAGAAGATTAGAGTTGAAAACTACAGTCAAAACTAAATTGAGATGGAGAAAAAGATGCAACAATAGCTTACAGTAATTACTGGGCCTTTGCATTCATTGACCCAAAATAAAGCATGATCTACTTCATTGAATACTGAATCATAATTGAAATGAAAGATCAGATTTACCTGTTGCATAGATCAAACTCTTCTAGAATTGGAAGAGTTATAGTCCCTCTAAAATATCTGAGTAGCCCACAGTAGCACAAATTGATTGTGTTCTGAACAGACTTGTTGCAGTCTGCTTGTCTTCTAGAAAGTGAACTTGGTTTGTATGTAGGTCATTCAAGCAGAGGAATAATCTGGTTTATTTAGCCATTTCTTTCTCTGTGTGTTTGTACAGTGGTTAAATGAATACTTGGAACACCTTGTTGGATTGGAAAGGAAAGGAAAAACACAACCTTTCCCTGGGGAAGAAATATTAAGGATTTCTTTTAATTTCTTCTTTAAGTTGTCACTGACATAGTATGGTGCTTTTATACACTAAATTAAAAGATGAAGAAAAGGCACTTTTTTGCCATGGAACAAACAATAGAGCAGTTTTCAAGTTGTGTCTAAATTTTTTTATTTGTTGAACTCATAAGACCTTTTGGCGCCAGAAAAAGCAAACAAAAGTCTGAATAAAGGTAACAGTTTACAACCAGAATTCTCATTGTTTGCATTAAGAGAAGACACAAAGAACCTTATTTATCTGCCTTAACGTTGCACATCAACATAAGTATTCTCAAGCATATTAGCAAGAGATGAGAGGAAAGCTGGGCCACGTTGTCCAGCAGTCCTGCTTAGTCACTGGGAACATAAGGATAGGGAACACTGGGAAAAAAAAAAAACTATTAGGGATGATTTGCCCTGAACACGTCTGAGGAAGACCTTCCTCACAAGCAGGTGACATAATCATTCTACACAATGGCCCCCACAACTCTGGACAACTGATAGAGTGCCCTCAAAAGCACAACAATTCTAAGAAACCAGGACATGTGGCCAAAGCACAGCCTTCGAGCAGCTTTTTGCAAAGTGAAGGCCACACATCCAGCCTGAGGCGAGGCTCTGATGGGTGCTGCTGGAACAGATGAGGAAGTACAGCAGGCTCAGCACCATGGGCACTCCGGGACGTGGCTGTGGGGGTGGCATCCAGCAGGGGAAATGCTGATCTGGGACAGTCTCTGCCTTGCTACTGAAGAAAAGGTTTACAAATAGAAAGAAAGAAGAAATGCACAGGGGGAGTCTTCACTCTCCAGCTTAGCTTCTGCTCTATTTTCAGGTTTGCTTTACTGCTTTTCTCTCACATTTCTCAATTTTGATCTCTTCTGAGCCTACACTTTCTTCTGTTTAGATAGAACTGCCTAGTTTGGCACGGAGAAGCACAGCGGTTTTCTCATCCTGAACTCTGCTGAAAACATAAGATCATGTCCTATCTGCTGTTCTCCATGCCCAGCATCCTCCTTCTTTCTTTTTATGGACCAGCAACTTCAGCGACCTTTTCAATTTTCCTTGTCTGGCTACCTTAGAGTTACAGTTTTTGCCTCTGGTAAGCTGGTCTTTATGCTCTGATGAGCTGGACATTCTAGAAGCAAACTCCTCTCTCTGGAAAACAAGAACCACTGAGGGGTATGAGCTGTATCATGCCTTTTTCTGCCAAGCACTTTAAGGAGGCAGCTAAGCCAAAAGAAAGAGATATCAAAGCATATTTGAAGAGGGGGAAAAAAAAAAAAAAAAAAAAGGTGTTCTTAAAGAGGTGTCTTGCACACACTGCCTTTTACAGCAGGAACTAACAAGCTTCATGACTCACCAGACCACATGAATCATTCCAAATGGCACCTGTTAAGCCTAGAACCATAGGCAAAGATTTACGTTTTAATCCAAACTGTACAGAAATTCTGATACAAAATCTGCTTCCCATGCGATTGTAGCTTTTATGAATGGTGCCAGATTTGCAAACGTTGAGGCTGAAATAATTTCACTGAGGTGACATCATAAGAGCCGTTTCCCCTCAATTCCATCCGAATTTCTAAAAACTAGTTTAACAAATAAAACTAGCTTAAGAAGTAAATAACAGCTTATCAAAAGGACGCATAGGCTTACTGGAGCCTGAATGGACATGAAACTTATTTTATTCACATCACTAAATAGCTACCAGCTTGTTCAATTACCAACCTGAACTGGAGGTGATCCAGCAACTACAAGGTGATCAATAGCATTTTTTCATATTACTAAATGGTAAAGTCTAGACAGAGGGACATGTACTTTTTTCATCTTAAGCCTACTGGTATTACCAGTGAAAAATACCTGTAGGAGTACTATGCTAGCTAATAACAGAGGCCAATCTTTATCAACTGATTTAAAAATTATTTTTCATCAATTTTATACATGAAACATCCATCAAATGCAATTCTTAGTAAGAATATTCATTATTGTTAAAATGGAGAGCTCATAATTAGCTCTAAAATTCAAATCTATCTGCTACTTTTTTACCATCTCTCCCTCTGTGGGGTCATTCAAAACCCCTTATATTCCTGCCACCACCTAATTTCATGAATCTCACTACAGTGCCATGTTTTCAAGCACTCACACATTCCCTCGCCTTTGCAGTTCCTGCTCTCTTTCTACTCTGAATTGATAAAATATCAAATTGTCCCTCCTCCCTCCTACAGCTTTTACTTTACACACGGCTGTTACTTCCATTCACTTTCCTGTCTTTCTGAAATATCCCTCTTTCTCACTAATTCTGTTTTCAGCATCTGTATTTCCTTGTCCCCGGTTCTCATCCTAGATCATTTAGACATGCCGCTTTTAGTAGCATTTATTCCATATACCTTGGTGTCCATATACTTTTAAAAGGTATTTTCCTTATGTAGTAGCTGTTTCCTAAATTAATTTTCACATCTGCAAGCACAAGTGAATGGATATAACTAAACCAGCTTTGTGCAGTTTTACTCATAATGCTGCAGGGTTTTTGCTTCACATTTGAATTTCAAAGAATAGTATAAGCAGAAATGATTGAAATACTCCTGCTTCTGAAACGAGGTGAAGGTTTCCATTTTAACAAGTTCCTTATACCTCAAAGATGATAAGAACCTAATTTCAGCTGAAGCCAACAAGAAATAGGTACTCGGGAACTGAAATTAAAAGGTAAAACAATTTTAGAGGCTGCTTAGAGACAGAAGTGACCCTGAGCTCTGAGTCAGTGATGAATACAAAAATTTAAATCCTTGACTTGAGCTCTATTTAATAGGTGTTTTCATGTTTCCACATCCACAGAGTATGGCACCGTGGCCTGTGAGAGGTGAGATGGCCATTGGCTTGTGCCATGGCAAATCCATACTGAACTCAACCCAGTGGCCATGAGGCAATCTGGCAATGACATGCTGAATGGTAGACTGTCCTACTGGAATGATGTAAGTAAATGTTCAGTGCTCACATTTCTTATTAAAACCCCCTGAATCACAACATTCATAGTTTATTTGTGGCTCTGTAGATGAGGATTATGACACAGACACTTTGAATAAACAAAGCTCTGTACTCTCAAATAAACCAGTGGAAAGGAAATAGCTCTTGTATTCTTTAAGTGATTTTCCTTTTGTTACTGTTCTGCTGGCTTGCTTGTTCAGATACAGGGCATATCTATCTCGTTTTATTTTCAGAAAGATCTCAGAAAACTCCTACAACAAACTATTGCAGGTATCCCTCCAATACCCTATTTAATGGATGGCCAATTTCTATTACTTCACAGCTTGTGCCATTTGATAATTTTTTTAACCACTCAGAAACCCAAAACTGACTGGGCAGTAGAGCAGAATGATTCCTGGAGACTAGTTAGTTTGAGCACAAGGCAAAAGTCCAGCCTGGGGCAAATCTCTGAATGAATAAAGCTCAGGGATTGCAGCCATTTTGTCCAGCAGTAGCAGCTTGGCTTTCACTTTTTAACTGTGAGCCTGGCAGTGCAGCAACACTGAGGGGTGTAAACCTCATTACAAATCTTCAGTGTATCAGATGTGATGTAATTCTGCTTGACAGTGTTACACCAAAATTTGCCAAGTCAGAATGTTTGAACTGAATGTGCACTCCTTCTTAAACTATAAGGCTCTGAAGAGCAAGCAGTCTGGCATGAGATCGGTTCTACTCATTGAGGCAATTGTAAAATGAGTCTTTTAGAGGCAACTGATGATTTCATCACAACAGAAATACACAGCCTTTAGTCTAGGCCAATTTACTAGCTGTGTATGACACAGAAGTGACAGGTCTGATAGGTAACACTCTTGGGGGAAAAGAAGACATACCCTATTCAAGAGAATTGTTAGTAAAACTTACTAGCTTCTTATCCTGTGCTTGGAAATGTGAGAGTTAAGTTAGGAAACAGTAACTGCGTCAAGACAATTGCAATGTATGTTATAGACTGCAGAAAGCTGTGGGTGAGGAGTTGTGGTGGGGAGAGAGAAATCCAAGTGGAAGATAAATTCCTAGATTAATGAGACGAAAGGAATCTCTACTCACCAATATATGCAGCATTCCAGAACATGCTGGTGGTAATTTTTTCCCCCCTAGAATGTCCACGAAGCTTGTTTTTTGAAAGTAATCTATTTTATTTTCAAGTTCCAAAGTGGCAAGTCTATGAGCTTCTCTGGCAATATAACCCAGTTGCCCTGATTACAAAATAAATGCCTTGTATTTTGAGGCTGAATACGTCTAAGTTCCACTTCCAGTCATCAGACTATATATATTTACCAACAACACTGAAAAACAGTTTGCTACCAGCTCTGTTTTCCAAGACTGACTATTTCCAGATGGTAGTGTTAACATGGACACAGTTCATACTTCATTAAAATGAATTTTTACTGTCAAGTGGTATGCTAGGGTTTTCCTGACATGAGTTCTAAGCTCCAAGGCTTCATGGGAAAAGAGACTTTGTTTTATTCAAAGAGTCATTTCTTTAAATATCTAAAAGAGAGGCTTTTCAAAAGCATAAATCTGTGTTTGCACCCAGCTTCTCTTCACTTGGTGCCCAGTTGCTTCCTGTAGCTTTAAATCTCTCTTCTTGTAGCGGGAACTTGCATGGGTGTCTCAGTTTTGTGAAATGTTTTTGGCTCATCATGATGACAGTGAGTACTGAGCATATGTCTGCACGCTTTGTGAGGGGTGAAACTGAGTTTATCTGGAAAGGCAGAGCACTGTGCACCCAGATGATCCCATAGAAACACAAAGAGGTTGAGGACTCTCAGAGACCCTCAAATCCTAGAATTCCCAGCGTTGTCAGCAGTATCTGAGATCGCATTAAACAGCTGTTTTGCCCCAGATCTTTCCATTAGATCCTGCCATGACAACATCTTTGTTTTTCTCTGCTTTTATCTAGTTTTTTGGGAGGCTTATGACCTGCTACTCTATGAAAGTGTTGATAGGTAGCTTACAGAGGCTGCAAACTTGCAGTAAAATAACATTTATGGCTGCTTCTCCAGACTTGTGCTTAATGTTCTTTCAGGATGAAAATTACATTTCACAGTTTATTCTTGCAAAATTCATCAGGATTGTTACTCCTTCTTCTGTTTTCTAAGTATCTGCAAATAGATTATTTCTCCCAGAAGTTTTCCCTGAAAACTGGGCAAGCTGTTCTATATTCCCAAATATTCCTTCATCTCTTGAATAAAATGATGAATGGTCTGCATTGAATAGTTCCTTAGGCATATGAGAATAAACATCATCTGTTTTCAACATCTAACTTGCCTAAGTTATAATTTGATTTTAGGCAGCCTAAGTCCACTTTAAAGACTTTTCTGTTTCTTCATAACTGCCCTTATTGGACAATTGTGGGTCCATCTTTTTTTAAAGACAAAACACTCATGGTCTCACTTTTAAACAACCTTTTTTCCAACTCTTTGGGAAATTAATTTATTGCTTCATTTTCTATTTTCATAAAACATTTTCTTCATGCCTTTTCTAATTCTTGAAAGTAAAGCCCTTTTTACATCTTGCCCTTCTGAATTTCCCCCCAAATTTTACCTAACATCTATACATTTTTAACTTGGGCTGTTATTACTACAGTGACTAACTCAGCTTTCACTTTTTCAATGTTGATTACTTGAGTTTCACAACTGTGATCACATAGCAAACTGGTTTTGGAGTTCATGTTACTCCCTCGTTCCCTTTCAGCACAAAATCATAAAAATTGCCACTACGCTACATTGTTATTCAAGGGCAAGTTGTGCTTCATTGTTTCATTCTCCCATTTTTAGGCTGTTCTTCCATACTGGTGAAAATAAAATCTAGAATTATCTGACTTATACTTGTTTTTCCATATTCTCCACCAAAAAGACTCATGAATGTTTGGTCAGTTTGGATGCGATTTATTTCAATCAAGGGAAGTCATGCCAAATTCTCTGTAATCTGTGAAAATAAATATAATTTTTTACAGCAAAATGGTCATCTGACCCATGTAAAACATCTGCTTTAGGGCAAGGTAAGTTGTACTCAGAAGTGGCTATACCTTTCTGCCAGCTACAGAGGGGGCCCAAAGGGTTATGTACTCTGTTCTTCCCAACTTGAGCAAGCCTGAATTTAGATTAATCCACTTCATGCTTCTAAGGAGCTTAATCTGCCTGTCCTCCTAGCTGGTGTCATCCCATTAGCATATGTCAATGCCTGTGCTCTCAGCTCCTTTTCTCTCCAGAGGTTTTCTTTTAACAGATTGGTCACATGTATCACCTACCATTCAGTAGTGATCCTTTGGATATGTTTAGCAACACGTTCTTGTTTGATTTTCAAATGAATTCTACTTTAAAAGAGTCCAGTCAGGTGCACTGATCTACCCATTTAAATCCCTGCAGTGATAATACACTAACATTCTCAGTAGTGCCCTCCACACTACTACAAAGCAAGTTTACATAGTAAATATGCTAAGTGGGATTAATGTTAAAAACATTACAGGCATCTATAGGCAATTGCAGGTAAAGGGCACAGAACTTGATAGACTGTCCGACACCCAAGGACAGAGTCATACACTGCTCACAACACCATGGGGAAGAAGGCGTCCTAAGGATATGGTGAGTGCCTCTGCAAACAATTCTTGTAGAGCAAAGGGAGTATCTGTTACAATCCTGACACTATAACACAAGAGAGACACACTGATGATCCAAGGAGAAAAGATACCAGGCCAAACATTTTCCATGACAGCTGCATTTTGGAAAAAAGAATATCTGAGAAGGAAAACCAAATGGTATTTGCCATTTATCTTAGTTTTCTAACTAGGTAACAAAATGCACTATTTGCCCTAAGTAGTTTAACTGCTTTTACCATGAGAGAAAAAAAAAAAAAAAAAAAAAAAAAAATTAAATTAGAAAGCTGAAAACTGCTCCATACCAAAGCAAGAGAAGTCAGTCTGAAGATCAAATGTAACTGTACCAAATATAAAGCACAAATATTTGCTATAAGTAAGCACAGAGTCCTTACATCCTTTCCTGCTCTATAGGAACACTTTTGGAGTAGAAATTGAAGACTGCTCTGTTTTTTCAAATGCATATTGTATTTTTGGCTACAGGTGTGAGTGAGAAGGTGGATAGGAGTTGTGTGGGAGGATTAGTAAGTACAAAGAAATGTTTAAACTGTTCATAAGTGATAGCAAATGTTTCACAAAAAACCAACAGCAAGACAATGCACAGACACAAGACAAAATCTGATCAATATAAGAGATCACCTTCCCTCTGCAAGGGAGAACCTTGTATAAAACACAAGAGACAATACTAAAGTGAGATGCTCAAATAGTGGTTTGTTTTATACAGTGCCATGTACCAGTGACAAAAAACCCCACAGAGTATCTCCACCCAGCCTCTTCCCAATCCATATTTATTTCATTCTCAGAAAGCAGCAAGGGAAAAAAGACAGTGTCTTTCCCCATGGATGAATACATCCTGATACTACACTAGATCAACAGGAAAACCACAGAGAATGGTTTGGTTAACTTCATTCACCACGTTAGATGAGGGGGGGGGGGAATGGAAGTATTATGAGAGTACAATGGGTGTGTTTGCCATGCAGCCTGTTCTTTTTCTACTCTTTCCTGCTGCTGTTGAGCAATTACCCTTCAGAAAAGTCGTTTTATTCCCTGAAGGTAACCTGTGGATGCGTTGCCTGGGAGCAGTCATCTAGCTGCAGAGCAAGCAGTCTACTCTTTCTCTTGATTCTACTTTCAGGCTCCAAGTCATGCTGCATCCAGCCATTGTGAACATAAAGCATTTCTACAGGAGAATGAAATAAAACTGGCACTGCATTTATGGTTCACAGTTTTATGTTACTTTTATTTCTGATTAAGGAAGCATGATGTTAGCTGGAAAAGCAAATAAATATTAAAAGGGCAGACAGACATGAAATGTGAGATTCAGTTTAGGACACCTAAATATAGATATGAATGCATGTGGTGTTTAAGCTTAAAAGCCAATACAGGTAATAAGAGAAATCCAGCTTGCTCCACGCAACTCTCAGCTGGCCAGCTGAACTGTTCTCTAGCCTACTTTGACAATAATGGCAACCACACACCCAGCAAACATGTAGATGCCTAAATAGAAGTATCTTAATCTGAGGTTTAACCTTGTCCAAAGACATAAAACTCAGTAACTTCAGAAGTTAAGACTCAAATGCAAATACTTGCTGTTAACTCCTTATGCCTATTAATTGACTGTAATTCTCTCGTTCGTAT
Organism: Dasyornis broadbenti; assembly: GCA_013397935.1. Lineage (NCBI taxonomy): Eukaryota > Metazoa > Chordata > Aves > Passeriformes > Dasyornithidae > Dasyornis > Dasyornis broadbenti. The sequence goes on along the minus strand of VZRN01003759.1, from coordinate 776,439 downwards.
TCAACTTCAACTTGATGCAGCCTTAAGGAAAATTACAAAACTGTTTGAAAAGAAATGTCAGCACAGGACTTCAAGGAGAAATATGCAGTATTGGTCTGAAATTGTAAATCTGAATTTTGCTGCTGAACCTGCATGTGTAAAACTAATTCTCTGTGGTTTAGGTTCTGTACCTCTTGATAAAGTTGCCCACTTGGCACTGAAAATGATTTGAAGCATTCAGGCTATGACACCTAAAAGAAAAACTTATGTTTCATCAAGATTTTGATTTGAGATTGTAATGCCAAAAACAATGTTGCAATTTTTCTTTGAAAAGGACTGTACTGCTTCTCCTGCCTGCCCAGGAATTTCCCCTAAAAACTGCAATGTACTCACTATGTACATCTTAAAATTCCAAGATTTGGACTGCTTTCTGTCAGGGTGCATGCACAATGGGGAGCCATTTTATGCATATGGCTCATGGAAATAATTAGTTCTAAAGCAGGTGGTTTTGACTAACCAATACTGGGTTCCCATGGCTGATTTAATAGGCAAAATATTCCGTAGCATTGGAAGTGGAACTTAAAGCTGCAAGAATGGTATCAAGGAACATTACATTTTATTTTTATTGAAGACTGCATTCTCCTAACAGATGGAGAATTTGGGGTGAGATCTGAGTTCAAGCAGCCTCTAAACTTGGCCCAGACTTCTAAAATGATGTTAAACAAATAATTTAACACATTGGCACCTCATTTCTGCTGCTCTAAAATGGAAATAATTCTTCCATTGATATGCTGAACAGTTTCCTTTGGCCTAAAACTATCTGAGATGAAAACTAATCTCAGTGCACACAACATGTAGTAAATCAAGCATTAACGTCAATTAGAATTCAAAACGTTACTTGGTGATAGTTACGATATACTTAGTAAGAGGAAAATACTACAGGGAGGGATATATTATAGCACAGAGATGAATTTACACTGGTGATGTATGTGTTCCTTCATTTAAAAGACATTCAGAAACGAGAAAGAAAATGTTTAGTTTGGCAATTCAAAAGGGTATCATGAATTACAGCCAGAAGAAACCAGCNAGGACGGACGACCCCTGTCTTCTCATGAATGTAACACAAACATTCATTGTTGGGCTATTTGAAATGTTTTACTATCCCGGCACAGAAGATTTTCCATGATTCTTCACTTGACCTTCAAGGTTCAGATAGGATGCATTTGTTCTCTCTGCACAGAAGAACTGGGGATATCAGCCTGCTTTCTGGGATAATTTTCAAACATTTCCAATCAACTGAAAACAGAAAAACCCCTCAGTTTCCCCTGTTCTTGCTAAGGTTTCAGCCAGTTTCCAAAGGCAGGCTGCTGTCATTACTGATCCTGGAACGCCACCTGGTGGCATCTGGGGAAAAAAAAAATCTCTCCAAATTTCACTTGACCATGGGGCCAAGGGTGTGGCGCTATCTTTCCCAGTGCTTCTGGAGGACTGTGGGGTTGGACCCCTCCCTCTCACATCCCGACAGTCAGGCAGGACAGGTAGAGATATGGGATTTGTCCAAGCCTTGTGGGCTGACTCTGGGACTGTGTATACACCCAAGGAGAGTGCCGTGAGCCTCACTGTCCACCTGGGAGACAGAGGCTTAGGAAAATGAAGCACCTTGCCTATGGTTGCACAGAAGGACACCAGCTAAATTGATTAAATTGATTACATTGATTAAACAGAATCACAGAACCATTTGGGTTGGAAGGGACCTTTAAAGGTCATCTAGTCCAACTTCCTTGCAATAGACAGGGACAACAAAAGCAATGAAAGAAGCAGCATTCTGAAAGATAAATATTTGAGGGATTGGCCAGAAAGCAGGTCATAGCAAGTTTTATAAACGTGTAAAATATCACAATACAACAATTCTTCACTATAATTCTGCAATGTCAATCTTATAAGAAATTAAATCCAGATCTCTGAAGTTTAAATAATTTACTATGCTTCCTGTTTGTAAGAAATTTAACCAAGCTTCAGCTAACTAGAAATAGAAGCTTTGAAGGTACTATTTGTTCTTGTAAATCAGATTTGTCATATTTTGAGAAACAAATGGGAAAAGTATTTCTGTGGGGAAATAAGTGTTTCTGAGGGATGAGACAAGAAGGAACAGAGAGAAACAGACCTTTTTTTTTGCAGTCCTTACGAAATTAAGGTGTCTGGGACCCTTCACTAGACAATGGTACAAGATTAATGAGCTCTATGCGTGAAACTGGTTTTGTTTCAATATGGAAAAATGGATCCATAATAGTTATTTGTGACAAATAAGTAACATGGGCCTGACTGGATTATTGCCTGGGGGTATGTACGCAGTCTAATTTAGTAATAATTTCCATTCCTCTCTGCTCAATGAACAAATCAACTCTTGCATGACAAGTAAATGCTGATGCAACACTGGTAATGTTAATTAGAACTTATGGAAAACATCACTACAAAACAGACAAAAATTAGAGTTAAAAATTCTACTATGGCTGTATCCTGCAATTCTAAATATATCCTGCTTAAAAATGAAAGAAAATGGACTTTTAAATTTGTATCTGAACTTTTGGGTTTTTGAATACAATGTACTGTGAAAGGCTTTGATCTCATTAGTCTCTGTTAGTCAGCCCTATTTTGCTGCATCTAACCAAAGAAAAATAAATTGCATAATTGTCCTGAAGAAATTTCCATTTCTATTCTTTGAGTTTCTTGTCTGTGCTCTTTTTGCCACAGGCCTTTGACTTCCTTATCTCTTCATAAGTATAACTTTATATGAGTCTATTTTGATTTTCTTGCAGTTCCCTACAGACTTTCTACTAGGAGAGCTCTTTAAACCACTGTTGGGAGGAAAAGGTTAAAAGCAGAAGACTGGAGAGGAGGATGGTAGATTCCAAAGACCTTGCAGGTGGGAATGCCGAGGCCTGGAGAATATCAGTGTGGGATACCCCATATACTATGACGACTGCTGTCTAGCCTCTGTCTGCTTGGAGAAGTAGAGTTTCTGTGTAGAGATAATGTTAGTGTTTTGAGGGACTTGGAGGCACTCTCATGGACTGTTTGAACTCCCTGTTTTTGGAGAGAGAGAAGATCAGAGCTCAGAGACCGTAAAAAGCACAGAGATCACGGCATGGTGGCAAACTCCACATGTGTGAGCCCTCGACAAATGGGTGCAAACAGCGGCCCCACTGCCCCTTGGGGTGGACTGAGCCTGATGGGTCCTGTGTCCCCACTCCTGTGCCTCTGCCTGAGTGTTGCTCTGCGATCCTCCAGACAGCGAGGTACTGAAAGAAATTTACTCCTTGCATTTCAGATGTAGTCTTGTGCTTGCTCTGCCTGCTTGCCTGTGTCAACTCCCACAGCACCTGAACACCCTTTACTTGCTCTTTCTCATTTTTTCTTACAGCGCTTGTAAGGAACAGGTCTAGGTAAAATACACTGCTGTGATCCTCACAGTGTCATGTTACTGCCTCCCTTTGATGATAACTTAGCACATTTCTGTACACTGCAGAATGGCTCCAGCCACCACTTTACAGCTTTTTACAAAACTTTGACAGGTGGAACGTAAATTCACCTTTCATAGAATAGGCCAAGACAATTCTTAGCAATGTAGGAAAACCATATCCAGCTTTCTTACGGATTTGAACATTGACCAGGAAAGTGCTGCTTAACCACAACACAAACCATCCAGGATGAAGCCATCTTCTAACCTTAAATCTAAGCAAATTGCAGCCAAAGATGCAGGATTTACAGGGATAGAAAGCACGACAGTGGGAGGCAGTGTGATACTGCAGCCTAACGGGTCCATCATTTATCTGGGATAAATAATTCCTGTGTTTCAGCTATTTGCCTTAAACCTATTGATGTGCTTCACATAAAACAGTCACATCTGTATCAATTTGGGATAGGTTTTTTTTTTTCTGTAAGAAATGTGAATAATGTCAATGGATATTTAACTACATTTTCAAGGCTTTCATTATCATTCAAAATCCTTTATATTCAGATTGTTTCAGTCAGATATTCAGTTGCTTGGCAGAGCCTAAAACATAAATGCTCTGGTTTTTAAATGTGTGGTATCAATAGATACATGAAAAAAAAAAAATAAAAAGATGTTTTTGAGTGTAAGTATGCAAAATATAACCTCAGGCTAAAAAGCATATCCACTAAAATTTGAAAAGAATTTCAGAGGGATCATCAAATTCATTAGAGACAGAGAGATAATTAACATAACCTAATTAATCTCCTTGTTGTATTGCGCCATTTGCCAAGCAGTTGAGTGCACACTAGATGGCAGCCGCAGTATAGATGATTTCATGCTACTGCTTGTTCTCCTCCAGGAAAAGCTGAAACTGAGAAATAACCTTGGACTCAGTAGTGTGTTTTGGGAAAAATGGAACTGGATGATGGGCCAGACTGTGGGGTGCTTAGGTCTGCACTGTGCTTAGGTCCCCCTGCAGTGTCACACTAGTGTAGGTGGCATTCAGCAGCAAAAAGTCATTCCCAGCTAAATGCAAGTAACACCAGTAACAAATGCTCTAAAACCCAAGGGCAAAATAACCAAAATATTCAGGAATAAGCTGTTTGTAGCTCAGGTTTCACAAAATGGAAACGAGAGGGACTCCTCTGAGTGTCCCTTGCAGTATGGACAAAGAACACAGTCAGGAAAGCCCAACAGAAATACTCACAGATAAGATTTGATCTCCTCGCTGCAGTTCTCCACTGAGATCCGCTGGCCCACCTGCGAGGATGAAAGACACGAAAATGCCTTCCCCGTCTTCACCTCCCACAATGTTGAAACCAAGTCCTGTGGAGCCCTTGTGCAGGATGATTTTTCGAGGCTCTCTGTATGGAAAAATGAAGATAATGTTCAACCACTCAAACCTCTTATTGTGTATGTATTTTTCACAGCATCTTAAGCATACTGTATTTTGCTTAAGACACAATGGCCTGTAATTGTCTAAAGAAACCATTTAACAAAGGATAGAAATCTGTTAACTGGTGAACGGATGAGGTAGGAATCAACCAGCATTATTTCTTTTTCCCTTCATGGTTGAATCCAAACATCTCTATTAATTTCAGCCCATTGGAGTCATCTTCGCTATGTTAAGTGACAAATTTATTAAAAGGAAAACCAAAACATTGAATATATTTAATAATCTAATTTATAGCAATACTATGTAGACAGGTAGAATCAATCTTTATATGGTACCTTTTTATTTTAAGTTCTAGTCTTGCTTCTTTTGCAACAAATGAACAAAGGAAAAACTTAGAACTCCAGGCAAAGCAATGGCAGTTGTGCTTGATCATGACAGATTTGGAGCAAATAACATTTATATGATCAAGCTAATACAGCAGAATCTCATTAAAAACTCCGGTTTGACATTATCAGGACCTTCTATTTGTTAAGTCACACTGCAGCTTTATCACTGAACCAGCCCAAGGGATACCCGCTTTTGCCTCATTAAAAAAATTATTAATTATGATAGAAATTAAGAAATAATAACAGGTATATCTCACACAGCTCTTTTCATCTGTAAATTGAAAATATGCCCCAGAGGATGTAAACATAACATGCATTTTACTGACAGGAAAACTTATTTCCAGAAACAGATAACTTTCCTAAGCAATCAAGGTTGCATCCTTGAGAAAGGGTCCCAAATATTCTTGTTCCCATTCCTACATACGAGGTGTCAGACCTGGCTCTCCCTTGGATACACAAGCACACACAACCGCACGTACATACACACACTCCGTGTTTACTGGTACTCACCCCGTTTCAAATCTAACAATTTAATTTTCAGAAAAAGTGTAAATGCTGTTACACTAGTGTGCACAAATTTTAAGCCCAGCCCTGCAAGTCCTCTCAAACACATACATGGCTGTGACTCCTCCCCAAGAAACAGGACGCTCTGCTCTTTCTCTAATTTTACAAATAAAAGTTCCCAGCAACACAAGCACACACCATATACAGCAACATTCTGCAGAATGCAGAATTCTTGTATAAAAGATTGAGTATTTCCTTCATACCATGTAGCAGTTCTGCATCAGACAAATGGCTTTCATGTTTTCATTTCGTTTTTAAAGAGGAAAAAAATGGAAAAGAAGTGATTAAGTGAGGGATGCCTTATTTGATGCGAATTTAATCTTATGGATATATGGAGACATTATCTTGACATGACACTTCTGAAATCATAGGCATTAGTTAATCTTTGCCCAGTGCCAATATCCAACTTGCTCATGATGTTAAAATAACATCTCAACTTTCTGAAACTAAAGTTTAATATTTTTGAAAGACTAAAGCAAAGTATTAGTCCTACTCGGTATAAGGTCTCATCTCTTAACATTTTTAACATTTTAAAGTCAGAAAACAGTTACAAATACAGCTGTGAGAAAAAGATATATTGTCTTGAGTTTGTGTCTTTTTGAAGTACTTTTAAGAATCGGAAAACAAAGGCAGAGTTTCTTTTGCATCATTGCTGTTGATTTGCCTTGTAGCAACTCCTTTAACACCTTGTTAAATATGTGCAGGGTAGACATACTGTGATCCAGATCTAGGAAGTCTAAACAGGTTTTTAATTACAAGTGTGGCCTGGGGGTTGGAGCAGAACTAGGACAGTAAGCTGAAAGCGTGGTTTCTTTCACTGTTTAGCCCATGCACCGCTGAGTGTTCTTGGCAACTCGTTTGTTCTTCCAGCTTCAGTTTCCTCATCCTCAAAATGATACGGTGACACTTGTCATCTTCGAGTCCTACACATCAGAAATACTTTGCAAGAGCTGAGCAACTGCCATTTATTATTTATCAGAATGTTGAGGAAAAAGAGGCAGCAAAGTCAAACCAATATATCTGCATGCTCTGCTGGTGAGAAATCAGAAGAGATCTTGTTCAAAATGAAAATGAATATTTTCACATAAGACAGGCAGCTTGGATCAAGTAGTTGAAAGTCAGTGCCATGGGCAAAACTAGGTCAATACAACTGAGTATCTACTGAATAGTAAGCTGTGTAGCTCAACAGTGTTGGCCCAGTTATTAATCCCTGTCTCTGATCAAGTCAGCAGATTTATGCCTAAAATGCTGCCAGTGCTGTTTTGTAATTTTGGCCTTTTGACAGCAAAATTCACATTCTGCTCTTGGATGATTATGTTCAGAGGAAGTTCAGACAATAACGGGGAAATGTCAGAAGGTGTGATTAGAATGCAATGGGTTTCTGCCCCTGCTCTTTTGCCTAATGAGGTCATGACTCAACTTTGGCTGTACAGTGGCTGACCATACATAACCTATCTTCATATTTATTTCATATCTGACTATCCTGCAGAATCTGAAAGGTGGACTCAAGAACACATAAGTGTCGTCGTCACTATTATAAAATTAGCCTTTAGCCATAGTTGTACTGCAAAAGCTATAGGAAGTATAATGTATATGCCGATTCATCTTACTATAATAAATAAGTTTTTAAAAATACGTAATTGTTCACACTTGTGTAGTGTACTTAAAATGACAATGAACAAAAAGGACTTAGGATGGTAAAAAAGTTGATATAAAATTTGTGAAGTCGAAGTAGGAAAAATGTTGCTTAAGCAAACAAACTACAACACCAACCACTGCCCAGGGGATCTTTTAAGAGTGATGCAGAAATTAGTTGCCTGCCAATGCTCTATCAACACTCAGTGAAAAGGCTACTTTTGATAAGGCTGAAGATGAGAATATTTTAGCCCCCAGTATAAAAGTTACAGTCAACCCTTAATACGATATTTAAGGAGGTCTGAGAACAGGTGTTCCAATTTTTCTTGAATATGTGGGAAGCAACATTACGAAAAATTCCTTTGCCTCTGTTAAAAATTTTTATGAATGTTGTTCCAGCACACATGAGAGAACTCAAGACAAAATGCAGGTAAAATGCTGTAAAGGGAATAATGGAATCAAACACTTAAAGACAACATGAGGATGGGAGAATTAAGAAGTGAAAGTAACTCAAACATGAAGGATGCTTTCTTGCAGTCAATGCACTCAGTTAGAATGTGTAGCTGTTTGCAGGAAACAGCAACCAAGGCAGCAGTAATTTCAGGGCAACTGATTTGAAAATTGGGGGTGGCTGGGGACTGGAACAGGCTCCCCAGGGAAGTGGTCACAGCACCAGCCTGACAGAGTTCAAGGAGCATTTGGACAATGCTGTCAGGCACGTGGTGTGACTTTTGGGGATGTCCTGTGCAGGGCCAGGAGTTGGACTGAATTATCCTTATGAGTCCCTTCCAAGTCAGGATATTCTATAATTCTATGAAAACATTTTATTTGGAGACAGTAGATGGCACTCTGTGGCTACCTTGGAGAAAGAAACAGTCTGACATGCAGTGTTTCTGAAATGCATGTTTCTGCCTGCAGCTTTAACTACTTATCCCATTTACAATTTCTTCTGTGATAAATACGGCTGAAGGTAAGTTTGTAGGTGCTAACAAAGCGTACTAGCACTTTAATTTGGTGTGTGCATTTTTTATACCCTCCTGCAGCTCTGTACCAAATACAAACAGAGAAGAGCAGCAGGGGAAATCAAGCAGAAATTAGAAAGGAGTGTGAGATGAAAACGTTCCTGGACTGACAGAAGGCAGCAGAAGGGAGGGGGGGGAAAAATGAGAAGGGGAAAAAAAAGAAAGAAAATAGAAAAGAATACAGAGATCAGAGTAAAGGGAGACAGTGCATCTGTAAAGGAGAACAGGGAAGGAAATAAAAAGGTAGGGAAAGAAGAAAGGAAGATTTACATTAATAGAGCCAGGTGTAAAGGAGCAAATAAAGTGCTGCAATCCACACAAATTTACAGGCTCAGAAATCAATGGCAGAATCAATTTGGATGGACTTGGTTACTTGCTTTAGGGAATGCATCAGATCAGATTCTCTAAATCATACTATAAGTTGCAGGCCTGATGTAAGAGCAAAGGATTAATAAATTAATATTTGAATCCAATAACTAGCAACAAACGGGAGCGGGTAAAATATCAACACTAAAGAAAATGTCTTCTGTCATAAAAATGCAATTACCAAAAATAAATCAAAGTGCAGTGTTTCTCCTATTAACAGATTTTTTTTTTGGTTGATGCATGTTTAATTTGTTCATTATCTTGAAAACAGCAAGTGCTTTTTATTTACTACATTTGTACTGAATATTTGGTTTGATCAACTTACTTTTAACAAACAGAAAATGACAAGACAAAAAATGTGACTATTCCTATCATTCTTCTACAGATTGGAATACATAGTAATTACAGATCTAATTTAAGAGATTAAAACTGGACTGATAAATGAAGGGGAAGAGCTTTCTAAAAACAAGTAATTCCTATCATAATTAACTGAAAGAAAATCCATGATTAAATTGATTATTTTGTGCTGCTGGCAGCATTAAAGAACAGAGTCAGTTTTAGTATTCATCTCACATTGACACAGCTCTGTCTTTCTGTTTCTTTTGTAGCATCTATAAAAGTGGAGTGCTGACACAGTTTTGTGATTTTTGAAACACCTACAGAAATATTAAGTAACACTGGGTGCTTTCAAATATCAGACCCTAGAGACTTCTTCATTTTTATACAATCAGTGAGGTATCCCAGACCTGCAGAGGCTTAGAAATATGCCTTTGATCTTGATTTGGCTGCAGGTTTTTTGTTGTTTTGGATTTTTTTTTCTTCTTCTTCTTTCTGTTTTTGATTTTTTTTGCCTTACCCCCCATCTCAGAAAAAAAAAATAAAAAATTGTTGTTTGCCTCACAAATGATGTTGAAAGCATACATAAATTCATGGTTATGTTGGTTTGGTGTTACAGTAACACGTGTCACAGAAAGCCCAGAGGAATATTTATCTTATTGCTTGCATTTGGGTAGCATCAATATCTAAGAAAGGCCCCACAACCTTTGTACGCTTATATAATGCAACAAAACCCATTTCAGCTACCTGAAGCAGCAAATAGCAGGAGGGAAAGTTGAAATTGCAAGAAATTGTATTAGTTGGTTAAAGTCACACATTAGTATACTGGGAGAACAGCATGCAGGGATAGGCCAAGAGGAAATGGCTTTAAACTGAAGCAGGGTGGATTTAGATTAAATATTAGGAAGAACAGGTTTACTGTGAGGGTGGTGAGGCACTGGCACAAGTTGCCCAGAAAAGCTTTGGATGCGCCATCCCTGGAAGTGTTCAAGACCAGGCTGAATGGGCATTGGAGCAACCTGGTCCGGTGGAAGGTGTCCCTGCCCAGGGCAGGGGGGCTGGAACTAGAGGATCTTTAAAGTCCCTTCCAACCCAATGCATTTTGTGATACTGTGAAAAAAAAACCACCCCAAAATCTAAGGCATCAAGGCCCCTTCTCTTGAACAGTATAAATATGTTGTTTGGCTTCTGACAATTCACTGTGTGAGCACTGAAATACTTTAGAATTATTTGGCTAATCAAGCCAATTTCTTTTTCACAACAATACTTCTGGTTTTCCTCTCATGCTCCAAAAAAATTCAGATAAAGAACTGTGTGTTTATTTCTGTCAACCAAAGGACATTCCTAATAGAAGGACCTAAAAAGCAGGTGGTTCAAATAGATTGCTCATTCTTCCTCACAGCATTTACCACAGGAAGATTGGAGGGACAGAGTATGTGCCAGTGTGTATGATGGTTTAAAATCTGATTAAACAAACAAGAGACAATATGAAAATCTAAGTGGTTGAAGGCCTGGAATATTCACACAGAGCTTTTTAAAAGACTTTGAGTTCTGGTGAAACCAAGCTTTCTTTATATAGATTTTCTTTCATACTTTATAACTCTTGCTTCACACAAGAGAAAAACCTGTCTGTACTGCTCTCATCTATTATTTTATTGCGATATCATTTCTGTTGCATCTCGGCTTTTACTTTTCCCCTTGTTATTCCCTTCTTAGGCTTGGCAAAATCTTTCCATTTTGATGTGAAACAGCTCCATCCCTTGCTTTCCTCCCCAGCCCTCCCTTTCATCTGCCTTTATTGCAGTTTCCAAAGCACCAGGACCTGGCAGTGGTAGGGAGCTGACAGACCTTCCTTCCTCCAGTTCCCAGTCCTTCACCACCTCAGAACGCATGCACACACCAGTGCTGCACCTGAGCCTGTGAGGTCTGATCCCTGATAGGGACTTTAATTAGTATTATCCTACTTCCAATTATGATTGAAAATAACACAAATAAGGAAGCTCTTATCTACTGCTGTCACATTGACCATCACAGTCCAGAGGGGCAACTTTGCCTTCATAAACCAACACAATGTTTTGGCCTTGTGCACAGCGTTCATTATCAGTACCTGCTATTGATTAGTTACTTATTATTTCATTTTACCAAGTATTGGTATACTAACAACTAAGCATTCAGCCTTTAATAAGATGCTCATTTATCAGATCACACAGCAAAATATCACTGCCTACTACAGTTACTGCTTGAAAAAAGTATTTTTCCTGTTTATTTGACTATGGATTCCTTGGCATTTCTTGTTCATTGAATGTGTAGAAGAAATGGTTTACTGTAATTCTCATATTGCCTACAATTTTAATGCATTTTTTCTGCCAACATCATGCCTAAATTGTCACAAACATCAAAGTATATTTAATAGGAGGGAACCTACCAGGAGTCAGGCTTCAACCTGGCTGATGCATGTGTGATTGCACTGGCTTATACAGGTGCTTTTTTCGTTCTGTAGGAAGACCTCTGGACTTGGGCAATCTTTCATTTTATATTGTGTAGAAAAATTAAAGCCTGAACACCAGGCAGAGTTTTCTGCTTGCAGATAGCAAGATGAAATCGGCATGCAGGAATAATCTTCCTTATTTGAAAAATTGGTTTGCGTTTCTACCATGACACCTGACATTTACTTTAAATGCACAGGAGTCTGTCTCCTGGGTTTGAGAAATCTCATTGATTTTTAGAGTGATAATGTAGGACTGCTAATATACTCTTTATCTCTAAAAGGAATATGATTATTTCTGTCTGCTTGTTCACTTATCCTTTGTCTCACAATCACTTGTCTCTCTTCCCTGTTGCAGAAGGTATATTATTTACATGCTAATAATCAAAATAAATCCTGAAAACTAATCTCTGTTCCGCCTGCTACACCGAGCACAGGCAACTCCATACTAGACAGGTTTGCTTTGCATCCTGCTTTTAAAAACTACTGGTTCCATATTGAAATCACGGTTCTAAAAACTATTACTTACAGAATTCAATAGCTCTATTTACCATGAATGCTCCAGCTTTACTGTTTGTAAACAAGGCTGGATGAGATGGAAGTGGTGAGAGACAAGAGAATTGCACTATCAGAAGACAGGAAGTATTCAAAGCTTAGAGAATACCTAAAAATAGCAGTGCCTCTAAGCCATGTTTCGAAATATCAATACACAGGCCGCTAGTAGTAAGCATCTGAAATTACTTTGTAGAACTTTTGAAACACAAAGTAGTCTGTAATATCTGTCCTATTCAGAATAAAAATTTTTATCCCTAGTTATGGTTCAAATGCTGTTTATTTATGTATAAATATTTATATCTATATTTCAGATAGTCATGTTGCTATATAGGTGTAATATTTTTATCAGAAGACTCGATCAAATTAGTTGAAATCCCAGTTTCTAAGAGTTGGTTGGTAGCATACAAAATTCAGTTTAGTGTGGATGCCAAAAGCAGAGAGAATAGCTGTCAGACATCAGTAACATTAAAGATTTGAGCATTAGTACAGCAGGATTTTAAAAAAACCCCAGGGCTTTGTTTTCAACCAATATTTTTCCTGTTTTGCATACTCACATCTAAGATCATTCCTTAAAATAACTTCAAAAAACTCAAACCAACAATATTTTCAAATCCAAACAGAGTTTTCTTGTTTTTTAAACCATGTAAATAAAACATTAGGGAAGTTGCTAAGGATGATCTTAAACACCTCTGAAGTTCATACCTTTATACACATAATAAATCTGTACACCTCACATACAGTTACTACACTGTGAAGAACATATGGCTTGAATATAAAGGAAAAATAACCTTTAAAGGCATCTTTATTTTTTCCACCTGGCTACTCATTTTGTTGCTGGACATGAAGTCCACAAAAGCCCTCTCTAATAAAAAAATTAATTGTTTTATGTATTCAACCATTACCTACTTAAAAAAAAAATGATTCAAGTTTTTTAAAAATCTGTTCTGGCCAGCTCAATTATCACATATTCAACAAGGTGGAAAGGACTAAATGCCAGAAAATGCAATTCCCCCTTTATTTCTTTAACCCTCCCAAATTTAATTTCTCATTCACAGGACCCAATAATTATATCACTTCAGTGACTCCAAAGTCAGTCAGACAGAGCCAGCATGCAGCGTACAAATATCAGCGTGTGCCATGGATGCCTTGCAGGTAAAGCAGCTGTTTACAAAGTGCATCTCGAACACAATATAGTGATTCTCCTAAATACAGGATCCTACTGAGTGGAACACGGTTCCTAAAAGAGAAAACCAACTTTTTTTGACCTCAAATACTATTAGCTGTAAACATACTTAGCAGCATGGTCTCCACAAAAGCATTAGAATAATCTGAACTTTAACGTAATGAAATATTTAGGGCTGAGCTGATTCCTCATTTCTGCTCAGCAGTGGAAATGGCTAACAGTCCCACTTTCCTATGTGAAATGAAATATGATGCAGTGTAAGTTGATTAGTAATAATTATAAGTCGATGTTCTTTTTCCTTCTGAACAACAGGAGACCTGTGGTATCAATTGCAGATTTTCTGCGCTCTAATGATTCACACACAATATATGCAAGTTGTCTGTGTGGCCATTACAGATTCTCCAATTTATCTAAAAATTCATTTAGGCAGATTGATTTCCAAATTTCAGTAGGAGTTTAAAGTTTCAGGATGAGTCCTGAATTGGTCCAGTAGACCAAGTCAGAGACATCATAATAGAATTTCCTTCCTTAAACCTCAATCGAGCAAATTATATTTTTTCTTCCCCTCCCCCCCCCTTTTCACCACCAAAATTGTTCTTGAAGCTCAGTTTTATTTCAAACATCAATTTATTCATGAGGTGATTTGAAGAAGAGTCAGGGGAATTTATTACGACTCTCTCTTTGGATTAGAGAGAGATAAAGAAAAGAAATCTAAAAGGACAGTGTTTAATCACTGAGACTGTTTGTCTGGAACTTGTGCAAGCTCCATATTTTTGATAGTCACAGCTTCACTGGACAAGAGCCTGAGCAACCTGATCTACCTTAGAACTGGCCCTGTTTTGAGCAAGATGGCTGGATGATGATGAAAGCTTAATTTATAGAAGTATCTTGCTTCTACAGCCCTTGAGCCACATGCACCTTTCCTGAATAATTTCATTTTTCAATCTAATTTTCAATGAATAATTACCATAGCTGTTTTCCATATTTTAAATAATCATATTTTTAAATCATAGATCTAGATAAGAAATTGAAAATTGAGAGTTGTGAGAAAACCATTTCAGGCTTCATTTAGGACAGGATTATTTTACACACTGACCACTTTATTTTCTGACTGCACCACAGAGCAGTTGTAACAGAAACTAAAAGACAGCAAGGTGACATCTTTCCTCTGTGGAAACTTCATAGCCTCAGTTTTATCACAAGAAAGAAAAGCTTTGAAATATGACCTGAGAGCAGCCAATGACATGTTATTACCCATGCCTACAAGGTTCCAAATTTCTATGGGAGGGGTGAAAAAAATTTGACATTTTTTTAAACTATGCCAGTAAGGGCTAAAAAAAAAAATCTATGTTTCTGTGTTAAATATCAGGCTTTCTAATATTGTAAAGATGCAAGAATATTAACTGTAGTTGTGAATTATTCACCTTTTATGTGACTATTTTCAGATAAAACTGAGTCAGCTATGTACCCAGAGCTGCATTTTACAGGTAACACATCCATATACACAGATATTCACCAGCACAGGATTAATATTCTCTATCAGTACTTCTTCATCCTTAGTTTTGGACACTGGCTTGTCAAAAAGAACTCATGCATGCATTAAGAAAGCCGAATAAGACTTCACTGGGCACGTCCATGATTAGTGGGAACCATTTTACAGCCAACACAAGTAAATATTAACACTAGCCAAGTGAGATGAATTGAAGAAATTGTATCGGCTGTATCTCCATGACAGATATTCTCATCTCCACGAAAACCAAGCCCTTCAGTGTAAGTGCCAAGACAGGATCAGCACTAATTTGAAACTTCATTGCTTCATCTCACAGACCTGAAGACTGTGGTGTGCAAACCCCCATGCAGCTAATAGCTCTGGGTGTGTGGGCAGTTCAGAGGTATCTGGCAGCTCTAGAGCAGCTTCAACAGAGAATCATCTTACCCTTCCACGGAAATGGTCCGCTGCAAGCTCACTGTGGGTGGACGCGTTGCAGTGCTGTGCTGGGAATGACTGCATGGCCAAGGAAGAACAAAGAAAAGCATTTGTTAAAGAAATAGAAGTTTGTCTTATTGTCTCTAGCAGTTTAGCTAATGCCAAAATAGATACAACAATCAGATTTACACGTGCCCAAAGCATTTTGACTTCAGTGATGCTCATCTGTTCAAAAGGGGCTTAATTGTACAATCTCGCTTGTTTAAATTTAGCTTTCATTTCTTGTTAAGAGCAGAAAGTTAAGAGAATAATTATCCCTTATCTTTCTTATTCATTTTTAATACATATATATTCACATGCAGTTTAGTAACTTAAAATAACTTAAATTATAATTATTCCACTAAGTATACTAGACATACAATGCAAATTTAATTTCAGAACAAAAGGTAAAACAGCAAATGATAATGTAATCAATCTAATTCTCAGTAAAAGATGACATGCACTGCGTAGAATTGCACCTTGATGTAACTTCAACATTAGTTCTATCAGATTTTAAGTAGCTTGAGTCTTTCCACATGGATTTTTATTAATCTAGGTCACAAGACTTAGGAAAAAACATGACATTTTTCTAAGCAAAACACAGGCTCTCTGAAAGAAAAAGCTTTTTGATTGAAAACCCTGAGGTCTAATGGCTTCTCATATGTTATATTCACATGACAAAGAAACCTTAATAATAATTATTACATTAAAACTACACAGCATATGTTAACTTCAGTATTGTACTGTGATATAATAGTATTGTAAATACAAATGGATAGCAACAGAGCATCAGTCAAAGGCAGTTTTCTGATAATAAACTGTACTCCTTATCCAAGAAAACCTGTTTAAAGTATTAAAAAGCAGAAGCATCTGGGCATACCTTCTGATTAGTTTAAATGACTACAGCACATAGTGAGGCCCAGCATTAATAATGTCAAGCACACAATAAAAATAAATATTTATGTCAGTTTTATATCACTGATTCTAGTAACTGAAGACTTTGTCTTGCTTTCAAGCTTTGTATATATCTCAAGCTGCTTGTTCAGAAGAAGCACATCTTATTTTCAATAGAAGCCTCTTCATTTGACATTAGTGAGCAATGCATCTGTTTTACATGGATTTCATCCTGTAGCATAGTCAATACTGTGTGTCTGACAGAAAAAATGTCTTTTTTTTTTGTGTGTGTAGCCCATAGAGTTGTGACACATGCCACTGGACAAACAAAAGTTCTTCTGCCTCCTGGTATTTTCTGTTGTGACAATTGTGCTCTTGTTTCATGTTAGTAAAGTACTCATCCCTATTGGAAGAAGGTTTCAGGAGGTTTGTAGAAAAGTATGTTCCCCTTCTAAGAAGAACTACAGAGTATTTTATCTGTTTTATAGCAAAAATTATTCAGAAGGATCATGTTTCTGGGATCATGGTGTGACCAGAATAGTTGAGATGGACAAACATTGAAGAATATTATACGAATATTGGTTAAAATTTCACATTAAGTGTGCATGTAGAAGGAACTTTACACCCCACTCCTGCCAAGTGAGGGGCTCAGCTATCTGCAATATTCCACCCATTAGAAAACCTTTTCCAATCCTAGGGAATTGTGACACAGCATTCAAATGAGCCCTCATCGTCTTTCATGAAAATAGTTCAGAACTGGTGATACGAAAACTCTTTTTTTTTTTGTACATAATTATAAAAGTCAAGTTTGATGCTTGATAAAAGCTTATGCCTTCTAAGGTATCATCGTGAATATAACGACACCTGAAAACCTAAACCACAGTTTAATCGTTGCTTGACACAAGTAGCTGTTGGAGACAGAAATAGTATTCTGATATGATTCCTAACTGACTTACTGCAAAGATAACCTCCTGGCGAATTCTATCAAACTGACAGAACCAGCAGAAAGAAGCTCTTTCCATCACATGCTTAATACACTTGTGCATTTGCCATGTCTTTTGTAGCACAAAAGAAAACAAGGCTTTTGAGTTACCGCTACCAACGTTTCCTATGATGAATGCCTAAACAAATGCACTTACATCCCTGTTGAGATTTGTAAGTGGCATAGTTTTACACTGACAGATCACAGTATTCAAAGTCTGACATTTAGGCTTGTAAAAAATGCTACCTGAAATGATACAGAATGAACCTCCTACTGGTTTTAATAATATAAAGTAACAGTATTTCAATATACTGCCCAGTACTAGAGCCACACAAGATGGATTTTCCCCGGAGAAAAGAATCTTACATCCTGTAATAGTCCAGTTTTAACTTAATTCCATTTTATTTTAGTTCATTGGGACAAGGGGAATATGCTATTCTTGTAAGACAATTCATAAGAGTGAAGGAAGAAAGAATGAGATTATAAATTAATAATAAGGGGCAAAACTGGCAGCAAAGAATCCAACCTCTCTGTTTGATGGCTTTAAGTTGCTTTTTGTTCAAAACTTATTTCTTAGACACAGTGAACCACTGCATGACTTCATTAAATACTAAAAATAGGCCTGGTGTCCACACATTTTAAAAATTGTTTATTATGAAAATATAATATCGATAAGTATTATAGAAACAATAAGGTGAGTAGCCAGTATCCTTAGTTTTAATTCTTTTCCAGCACAAGAATGCTCTGAAGGCACTTTCACCGTGTGGGTGATGCTGAAACTGGAGGCATCATCATAAACCCTTCTTTCCCCATAGGGACCACATGAACCATCACCTTCCCTTCCCAAATGAAACTTTCACCAATACACAGCATGCCAGTGAAACCTCTACCTGGGATGAAACAATCGTGTTAGGGAAGTATTTATTGTGTTTTAAACTTCCCTAATGCAAAAATATGGACAAACCATTAAGGGATCAGACTGCATGACACTCAAACCATTCCATCCCAAAGCCTGCCTATTGCATTTACAATAGAAGAAATAAGATTGTTACAATCTAAAAAGTTCCCTCTTCTCTTTTGTTTGAATAAAACCAAGACATATTGTCTTTACAAGGAGATATTACAAAAGTCATTAGCTTTCCTCTCTCAGCCCTCAACCTCCATCAACAAAGAACAGTTGTCCTCTATTTGCTATAGTCCTGATTTAGGAAACCTGTTGTTTTCATGTATCTTTATTTTGACAAGTCAAAACTGACAGCAGAAAAGTTATTTGCTTCCTAAATCAACTGCCCTGCAATTTCTCATAAAGAAGCAGCAAAGCAGCCATAGCACAGGCTGGGTAGAGACCTCTCTGGCTTTGGAGCAGCCATTCTTCAGCTCCCAAGTCTGAAACTGTCACACAGACGAAAAATATAAAAACTTCATTTCTCTACCAATTTCTCTGCAGAAATACCAAATCTCTGCAGAAAAAAATATCCAAGACAAACAATAACAACAACAACAAAACCAAACCCCAAACTAGAGTTCTGAGTTATTCTTTGTTATTTGCAATAAAAGAAAAAGGAGTGATAAATACAACATTGAAAAAATTCCACCAGAGACCAGTGAAGGGAACACTAATACTGTTTGTTTTTATGATGTATTCTCAGCATGTTGTTTCTTATGTCAAGGATTGAAGGTAACACTGCAGTTGTTTATAAAGCTTCTAAGCCTTTGATTTGATGGATGTAAGAGTTTAAGAAGGCAACATGCTTTAATTCCATTAATGTGGAGTTTTAATTCAGCTCAGTGAAGTGAAACCAGCTTTTCCCGATGCTGCCAATAGCTAAACTTCTAACTTAAATGAGTTTTTGCACTCCTGTGGGATTAATTAGAAGACCAGAGATTGCTTTTTTGGGCATTAATTTTATCTTAGCTACAAATGGTTTGATAATATCCAGTAGTGACAGTTACTGACCCATATTAGAAGTGTCAAACTAACCAGACAGTCTCCCATCAGAGGCAAACGGGAAACTTCTGGGAATAGGACATTCAACCCTGCTACATTCAGATCACCCTCAGGTAACAAAGCCAGACATGAGATGTAACGCTGTTTTCATGCAGAGGCACATGCAGTGAGGATTTTAGCAACATAACTCAATTTTCAAAATGGCATCTGCGTATCTGTTGTACAGAGAGCATTGCTGGGCTAAATACCTGCTCAGTGGAAAACAGCAAAGAACCAAAATGAGGCATTAAGCTTACACTCTGCCTACAAATATGTAGAGCAAGGGCCACACTACATCTCTGTTCAGGTTCTCTGAAGTAATTTTGCTTGCACAACTAAAGTCAACAAGGTTGCTAACTTCTTCCTCCCTCCCTGCCTCCCTTCCCCAAACAGCGGTCACAGAGAAGTGGTTAGCCACATTCTGTGACCTTAAGTATTTGAGTTATTGCAGCCCTAAACGAACATCATTTAGCAATAAGGAAGAATGCAAGCTGAAGCTATGACTCAGAGGAATGCTTCAGCTCCTGGAATAAAGCTAATTATCCACCTTTGTTCGTGGTGTGCCTAAGTCAGGTACCTTATCTTCAAAGTGGTGAAACATCCACTGACTTCAAATCTATTTCCTTATGGCTGAGGTAATTGCAGGAGATAATGATAATCTTTAAAATATAAAAATCTTACTTATTTGAGAGGAATTGTTATTTCAGCTTGAGATACAGTATTTAAAAAAGCAGAAGTAGTTTAGAATGATGTGGGGGGAACTGAAAGTAATTAGGAATGCTGTTTAAAGGAGTAGAGTGGAGAGGATAAATTTTTAAAGCAGTTCCACATGGAAAGTTCCCATGTAGGGTAAATACAGACTTACAGTATTGCAAAGAACTCTTCATTGAGTAAATTAGGCATAGTGAGTGAAAACTGTTAGAAAAAAACCTAATCCAGTCCTAACTGATTATGTTCCTTGTTCGTATCTTCATCTAATATTTTGGACAGACTTTTGGGTTTCTAGATGTGGGGTGCCTAAATCTCCACATAATTCCAAGACATTCTATTACTGTTAAAAAAAAAGTAAGGTTAAGTCTTCCTACCAGCCTCAGTTATATTACTACTATTGTTGTTATTATTGTTATCATTATTATTTATGATATTGCAGTGATTATGTGGAATAATAAAGGTCATACTGGGAGCTGAAATACTCCCTGATGAAGTTAGTTTGGAAATTAGACCAGCTGAGGATTGAGGTTTACATGGCAAAATATTTACAAGCGAAAAACATGCAGATGTGTAGGGCGGGAAAAGAAAGGGATAATGGCAGAAGGAAAATCCAACACTCTCACTTGCTTAAGCAATATTGGATGGAAATGATCCATGAACGTAACAACATTTTTGTCTCTAATTACAGTGGTGCTATTTTCATGAATTGAAACAGGGAATGTTTGTTTAGAAATTGCAGGAAACTTCGATGCACTCGGCATGGCCTCCCAGCTACCTACAGCTGATGGTACCTGGTACCAGGCCCTAGACAGTGCTGAGTTTGCAGCTCCTCATGGAGAAGTCAGCTGTTGTCCTCCTTCCTACTCTTTGCCATGATGTTTATGCACTTCCACATCACCAATGTTTTCTTGCCACTCACTCAAATGTTGTCCCTCATTTCCTGTTCTTATCACTCCTAATTCTCCCTGGCATTAGTGCTTTCCAAGCATTACCATTCCGATGAATTGTACAGGGTGTAGGAGAAATGGAGACAATTTGATTTCTGTGTGACAGAACAAGTACTGGTTTTGCTACGTAAAAATAAATCATCTTCCCCAAAGAAAACACAGGCTACAGTAAAGAAAAATGTCTTAATCAGCAAGGTCTTCTCTAATGTATGAGA
Source organism: Dasyornis broadbenti (assembly GCA_013397935.1). Classification (NCBI taxonomy): domain Eukaryota; kingdom Metazoa; phylum Chordata; class Aves; order Passeriformes; family Dasyornithidae; genus Dasyornis; species Dasyornis broadbenti. The sequence goes on along the minus strand of VZRN01003759.1, from coordinate 755,337 downwards.
AACAAAGATGTAATTTAGCAAAAATCTTCTATTAAGGTTGTCTGGAGACACTGAATAATCTGAACATGTCAAAACACTTCAGAGGCAGAGTGCCAAAACTTGTGGCATTGGAAGGAGTCATTGGCTTCTTCCAGTCATTCCGTACGGCTGTAAGAAGTCATTCAGCTTCTCACTCATTTTATGTCTATGTATTAGGTTTGCATGGCAATGTTTTGGTAGCAGGGGATGCTACAGGAGCATCTCCTGTGAGAAGCTGCTGGAAGCTTCTCAGATGTCCAACAGAGCCAATGCCAGCTGGCTCCAAGACAGACCTGCTGCTGGCCAAGGCCAAGCCCCTCAGCGACAGTGGTAGTGCCTCTGGGATAATGTATTTAAGAAAGGGCAGAAAACTGCATCCGAAGAGAGGAGTGAGAATATGTGAGAGGAACAGCCCTGCAGACACCAAGGTCAGTGCAGAAGGAGGGAGAGGAGCTGCTCCAGGTGCCAGAGCAGGGATTCCTCTGCAGCTCCTGGTGCAGCCTGTGGTAAGGCAGCTGTGCCCCTGCAGCCCGTGGAGGACCCCACAGCAGAGTAGGTGGAGGTCTGAACTAGGCTGTGACACCATGCAAAACCCACACTGGACCAGGTCTGCTGGCTGGACACGTGACTCTGCAGGAAACCCTTGCTGAAGTAGCCTGTTCCTGAAGGACTGTACCCTGCAGAAGGAATTCATGGAAAGGACACACATTTGGAACAGTGCATGAAGAACTTCAGCCCTTGGGAAGGATGTATATGTTGGAGAAGTTCATGGAGGACTGTTTGCATTGGGAGTGACCTCATGTTGGAGCCAGGGAAGAGTGTGAGAAAGAAGCAGCTGCAGACACAAGATGTAATGAACTCACCACAACCCCCACTCACCATCACCCTGTATCACTCAGGGAAAGGAAATAGAGAAATCAGGAGTGAAGCTGAGCCCAGAAAGAAGAGAAAGGGAAGGTGTTTAAAGGTTTTGTTTTATTTTGCACTACCCTACTCTGATTTAATAGCATTAATTTCACTGAGTTGAGCCTGCTTTACCTGTGATGGTGATTGATCTCTCCCTGGAAAGCAAGAATACATGGATACACGTAGTCTTTCACCAGGAGTACATTGCACAATTTCCATCAGTAGCTGCTCTGCAGCAGCTGCAACATCCAGCACTCACCACTGTCCCATAAACCCCACTTCTGATGGATTTCTAGAGCTGTGCACTGCTTCCATAATGAAACACATTATTGCACACAAACCTTATGAGGCTTCTGTGCAAGTAATGACACAAGTATGTGCACCGAAATTGCTTTGCAGTTTAAGCAAATGTCAAAAGACATAAGGAAGGACTTGAAAAATGGCCCCACTTTTATGGAACTTTAGGAAAACTTTGATAGAAATCAAGAAATAGCTCAGCAGTTTTAGGAAAATTCATATAGGCACAATAGGAAGAATCATGTAAGATTTGCAATCCAAAAATACCTAATTGCACAACAGACATGTATTTAACAGTTGAATTGTGGTGAGGGGGGGTGGAAGAGGACAAAAGAAATTATTGGGTAAGTTTTCCAGTAAGGAAACTTCTCCTATTGTCTAAAGGAAAAACTAATCTAATCTACAATCTGAAACACTGTAAACTAGTAAATCATTCATAACAACGCTAGCAGGCTGCAAGCCTTGAGTCTCAGAAAATGTTAAGACCAGAAGTTTTAGATGACCTGGGATATTACTGTCAGTGTAACTGGATGAAATGGATATTTGTCAAAATACGATTTCGTGGGAGATGTGTACTCACTAGGAGTATAAGAAAACAAATGGTGAAGCAGACACTTGAAAAATCTGGAAAGACCTCACATTTTCATGCACTTTTCCACCGCAGTTTGTAAAAGTTCATTTAAAGCTGGGAATACAATTTATAAGACAATTGAGAGCTCCCTTCAGGAATCAGAGGATCCTAATTCCAATTCAGGATCCAAAAAAGAATTATAATGTGATTTTAACACAGAACTCTGTCAGAGAAGCCTTGTCATTAACAAAATGGACAGAGATCATATCCTAATGATGACACCAATCTTGCAATACTGCATATGGTGCCTAGAAAAGCCCAGCTTTGCTTTCTCTTCTCGGGGTAGGGTTGACTTTGCACGGAAGATGACACTTCAAAAATAATTCATAGGACTTCTGTACTTCTTGTTTTTAAAAGAGTAGGGAAATCACAGATAAATAAACCTAATGACAGACTTAAAATAACGTCAACCCATTAAACTAATTTTCAAAATTTCTATCCCTCTCCATCCAAAGAATAACAAGCACATAAAATTCTTTTCATCCTAGAGTCATTACACTACATTTTACTCATTTAAGATAACGCATATGGAAATTAAAGTGATTTAAAAGAGCAATGAAAAACTGTCTGATGCCAAACCATGCCATGCCATTAATAAATATTTCTATGTCATTAGAGTCTGTATTATATTCGCGTAATAAAAAAAATCTACAGAATTTTAAGTTTAATATTGTAGAAGACCAACTTCATTTTCTCTGTGCTTACTAACCTGCACGTGTGCATTGCAATGAATTACAGAAAAGGAGTACATTCAGCTTCCATAGAAGTGGCTCATTAAAACAAACAGAACTATCATAACAGAAAGAGCATTAATTTAAAATTTAAAATTTATCAGAAAAGTACACTTCATATTGCAGTTACTCCTGATACTGTGTTTACTGCACCTGTGTGATACCTTCTGATAATGTTATCCCCCCTATTTGGATATACATTATCTCTGTGCAAGCTAGGAATACGGGTTGAATATGTCTTTTTTTTTTGTAACAGAGCAGAGGTGAGAATGTAATCCTACATAAGCTGCTATTTAGTCTCACTTCCTCTGTCTTTCAAAGCGGCCCAGCATGCAAGTGTGCATGTGCAGCTTACCAAACACAAAACCAACAATCCTAGAAAAATACACAAAGAGAAAAAAGCAAATGCAGAAATAACATAATGCACATAAACAACATTCCAACAGAATATAGACAAACAGCAGGGAATGGCAGTTTGAAAATGCAGAAGTATAAAAACGGTATTGTCAAAATGAATGATGAATAGTGAAGCAATCCACCAGCTTAAGATCTTCTGCTTCTAATCTAATCTACACGAACCATGATTTTTGAATTTGGACTTCCTCAGCACTTCATGGGAAACATAGTTTATACCATGGGGTCTAAGGATGAAGTATACACTAAAACTAGACATGACAAAAAATTAAAAATGTATTAATTTTTCTCATTCTGGGGTTACTCCCGATGGGAGTGTCAGGCATAAGCATCTCCCAGAGAAGATGACCGTAATATTATCTAAGCACATCAGTAATTAATTTTGCCTGGCTTTGATTATAGGCTCTAGACTGGATTAGATGAATGATGGGGTACCTATATTATTTATTTATATGTTCCATTATGTCAATCTTTCTGTTCATAAATTGACATAAAACCCACCGTTTATTTAAAGATGGTTGTTAAATCCAATCTTTGAAGAGATATTTATCTAATTAAGAGGGAACTGTGAAAGAAATTTATGACGAATTCTACTCTGTGCGTGTGGTAGTCATTAAGGCTAATTATTTAGTTACAAACTTAATAGATAAATCATTTGAGTAAAACATTGGAAACTGGTTTTTAAAGGCTTGCAAAATTAGCAAGCATGTATACATGACTGACCTGATACACTGTCAATTTGTGATCCTCCTGGTGACTAATTTAGCATCACTAAGATAAAATAATAGAAGTCCTGAACAAAAGCCTGAGTTTCCTCTGCTAAATTTTACAAGTATTTCTTCTAGGTTAGGGATCATTCCTTGTAACTACAACCTTCTCATCACTCAGCCAGGAAACCCAAGGTTCTTGGGTTATTTCAAGGTTACTTTAGTGTAGACACTGCCATGCTTCTTCTACTTTCAGGTTTCACTTCTTAAATAAAGAGTTTCATCTAGAAGTAAGTCTTTCTTTAGTGCTACCAACTAATTATTTCCCTCTGCAAGTACTTTTGTACTTTGGTTCTCAAATGTTTTGGCCAGAACCAGTTGCACTGGGTCCACTGGTATTTAAAATACTGCTGCTTGAGAGAAAACATCCCAGTAACAGACAGACAGGGAAGCGCAAGGAAACAAGAATCAATCAATACAAATGGTCACAGCTGGATTTATAACAGCAACTCATCTAACCTTAACTAGCACTAAAACCAGAATTCCATTGTTTTTTAGCACTGTAAAAAGAAATAGCCACACGAGGAAGCTATTTTGGAACATGGGTATCTTGTGTTCATATTTATCCTGTGCACACGGACTGAGCTATCATTGCAGCATTTTGCTTCAGCTCTCCACGTGTTATTTCTGAGGAGAAAGTAGTTCTGCAGAAAACCTATGAGTACCCTGAAATTAATGAACACTTCATGTATGAAATATGGATTACTTAGATGATACAAAAGAAAAAAAAAAAAAAGAAACTAAAACATTTAGCCTTTGATGCAAAAAACTACTCTNAAAAAAAGTAAATAGTTAAAAAAAAAAAAAAAAAAAAAAAAAAAAAAAAAAAAAAAAAAAAAAGGAGGATAAGCCCATGCATTGGATGGTCATCCGTATTTTCAAATCTTGGATTCACAAGATTGGCAGGAAATTCCATGGCAATAGGCTCTCGTGTTTAGAATTCCTTTGATACACTACTTTATTCCCAGTTACACCTCTCTTCCAACTTACCAGAGAAGTCTACTATGACAATAAACACCTGTTCAAATAATAATTTTTTTTTTTTTAACCCGTGGAATTCTCCAAATACAGTTGTGTAAATGCACATCAAGAAATCCAAAGAAGGTTCTGTCACCCATTTTTTCTGGATATAAAATGAGCACTTTTGTACCCAAGTTAAGTGGAGCAGTTTAATTCCTACTTCTTTCTTCTCGGCCAAAGACAGCGCTGGATACATTCTACACCTTTGAAGCATCTAAATTAATTTAAACTTGTATCTTATTATTAAACCTATGATAACTACTGTATCTGCAGAACGCTTTTATATACAAATCAGAGACTGCTGCACATCAGTCCCAAACAAAAACTCTTCCCTTTAAATGTGGATGCAGTATGTGTAAATTAGTGCTGGGAAATATTAATTATTTGAATTTATGTACTTGACTGATGGCAACCCAGACCTGTTTCTTACAGTAAATATTACAATATGCACAACTACAATTGAGAACAGAGGTAAAACTGACAGCATTTTAAAGAAGAAAGTACAACGTAGTATCTTCTCACATCTCACTTCTTATTCTCTACATAGAGACTGGTCTAAGCCTTGAGTGATGAAAAGCTAATATAATTTAATGTGAATTTATTAGGAGCTATTTTAACTCACTTTGCTTTTCTTGTTAGAAATATAAAGGGTATTTACAATACTACCAAATTCTTGGATGTTAATCAGTCTATAAATCACCATTCCCAAGCCAAATGGCAGCTTCCACTTTTTCCCACTGATTGATTTTATAACGCAAATGAAGCTCTGTCAAATTTTCAAAGGAGAATTACACCGATTCAAATTCATATGTACACTGCTAAAATTTGAAGCTGCACAAGGTACTTTTGATTTGTATTCTTTGTTTGCTATCCTTTTGGAAAGCGAGTCTGAAATTTCCTAGCCTCACTGAGGATTTCTGTTAGGGCTTTAGTAAAGCCATTTACTCTCTCCATTTGCCATCTCCTTGTCTCTAAGACAACAAAGATAAATGAGATGTCCAGACTCTTACGGCGATTGAAACAACATTTAGGCAGACAAGAGGATAGCTGTGCACAAGCTGAAGAAATCCTGTCATTTTCTAAGCTGCATCGATGTTGCATTTCTGTTAGCTGATGCTAATTAAACTGATTTCTTTCATTCGAAAGTGGTAATGCAAGAACAGCAGAATTGGAAAATTTAAACATTAAAACATGAAAGAAATTTTAAAAATCCAATCTGAAAAAATCACAGCATACTCTAGTTTACTGACGAGCAGATTTATATGAGTTTTTATAAAAAATCCCCTTTCTTATTATATAGTGATTATTTAGAACCACGACTTTATATTGCTGCATTGTGTTTTAAAGTTTATTGAAAAACAACAGTCCATGCTGCTTGATTTGTTTAAGTCAATAGCGAAAAGATTTACCATTCCAATCATTTAGGAATTTATTTGCCATGTGATGCTATTCTTTAAGAAGGATACACAGTAGTACATTCATATAGATTGAGGCTTTTTGAGAAATACTTGTTTGATGCTACAAAACACGTCATGTGGTGTAGCAGTCAGCCTTGGCATGACAACTGCTTATAGTATTATGTTGCCATATTTCATCTTGGTTTAACTCTAACAAAGTCATGTAATTCTCCTGTCTTCGCTGAGACATGAGTTGGTTTTGGTATTGTACTGATCTTCCTTTGCAGACACCTGCTGCCTAATCCCACTTTTGTCAAAACACAAAACTCTACTCTTCTTGCAATTAATTCAAATCACTTGTATCGTACAAGATTGTATCAGAAAAAAAAAATAGGAAAACCAAGGAAAAGGAATCAGTTGAACATGATTCCTGTATTCTTATCATCGTCAGTACGGTTTGAATCTTTGATATTTTGTTCCAGAGAACAATCTGTGTACCCTAGCTGAAAGACCCATTTCTGTGATCCATAGCATACCAATGTGAATGCTAATTGTTGAGTGATGGCAACAAGAAGTATCTAGGAAACCAGGAAAAATCCATTAGGAAAAATATACTCAAATTTCCATTAGAACTAAATTTCCTCTCTTTGCATATTTCCCTTTCTAAGCGCTGTGGACATACCAACCAGGAGAAGTTTCAGTCATCTGAGCCTCAATATTTTAGGTAGCATCTATGATTTCAATGACACTCATGAATTCATCACTGATTTCAGATGTCTCTCTAACACAAGAATTCTTAAACACTTTGACTGAAGCCGTATAATAAATGAAATGCTTGTAAAGATTTGATATGAAAAATGAAAAACACTCATACTGCTGAATCTGAAATGTCAAAATTGAATTATTGTCTGTCATTGCACGGTGCAATGACAGCATTACGTGAGTTTGTATCCTAACCAAACCTGTGTGACTTCTGCTTCCAACCAAGCCTGTACAGCCACGCTCTTACCACAGATACCACAGAAGTCCTCCTACCTGCAACTCTTAGTCACTGTACCCTGAAAAGGCTCAGAGTTGTGATTACAGTTTATGCAATCTTCATCAGATCAGGAGCTGAACCGTCTACATGCTGCTGATTACACCCAAGTCAGCTATTAATCCATGTGGGCATTTATTGGAAGCAGGTTAGACTGCTTCATCAGCTATCCTGCCTTGGCTGGAACCAGCTCAGGGCTTTGGTCTTGCACTGGGCTGCACAGGGGCACTGAACTACCAGGGAGCAGTGGCAAGTGATATTTGGCTTCCCTACTGCACACTCCTCCCATGTGGGCTTCCCCTGAACATCCTAATGCACTTTCTCTTTACATTGCGATGGTTTCCCTCTGCTTTTTAGGAAAACTTCTCTTACAGATACAGACACTGTTGTTTAGAATTCGCCTGCTAGAAATCATACCAACAGCAATTTGGGACGTGCAAGACCATACACATAAGTGTATTCTCACATTGTAGAGCTGTATTCTTTTCCTTTCTTCCCGCTTCTTAAGTGTAGTGATTTCAACATTGTAAAAGCAAGAACTTTAATGATCCTCAAAAAATAAAGCAAACAACTCCAATTATCTGTGAAATTAAGTATTTTCTGCATGGAGTATGGAAGTACTCTGGAAAAAGACATTGTCTATGCGTCTCTCTGGGGACTGTAAAGTTTGTCTTCCTGTATTTCCTTAACAATATTGAAATTTTAACTTTGAAAGTCAAACTAAAAGTTCCTCTTCCCTTTGTCAGCTAAAAAATGTATTTTAATGTCTTGTCACTTTCACCGACCTTGCTTTTTCTGCAGAAACAGTAGTAGTTTTATGCACTATAAGCATTATTAAAAAGAAATCAGATAAGCGAGTTGCTTCTGGTGCTGTTCTTTAAAAATGGAATAAAAACCTTTTAAAGAATTAATTCTTTTAAATCCCAAAACATTAACAAATTCTACATACAAATTTACAATGACAACTAGACTAAACTTAGGTTCAATCCAGAAAGGTCAGTTGCATAACTAGACCTTCACAAAATTCTGGGATGTTCAGAGGTTGTAAATCTTTCTGCATACATAATGTATGGGTTTTTTTTTTTCTTTTCTTTCTTGGCAGAACAAAAAGAAAGCCTCTTTCCAGTGACTTCATATTGATACAGCAGCTTATCATGGCTATGGCTTATGATGAACTCCTATGTCAGTTTGTCCTACTGTTGAAAATTGGCATGGAATATCTCTGCATATGTACATATGTTTTATCAGGGGCAGTTCTTTTCTTGGCCTTTTCAATTTTCCTACCGAAACTCAAGCTCAGGATTTTGCATTTCCCCGGTTCTTGCATGTAATAAACAAGCATCCTTCTTTCTGCTCTCCCTTTCCTGTGTTCCCTGCCCCCTGCCCATCCCGTACTACTTCTCAAATTAATACACTTAAAAAACTATGTTGAAGTACAGTAACCGTGTAACTTACATTGCCAAAATTTTAACTCTAAATCTTCTCTCTTCCCCTTTTCAGTTTCAAAACAAGGTTTCAGTATTTTCAAACTCCCAAGGACTTTGGTTCAGGTCCCAAGGTCCTCCAGAGGTATTAGTAAGAAAGGTACCCCTCTCTTTTGGGGACATTGATAATCAGTAAATTCAGAATTTACTAGCTTTCATTTGTTGTGTTGATTTTTTAAATCACATTTGGGGAAAATTTTGGATGCAAGTATTGAGACAATAGTGGTAAGTGAGCACTACAGCCTCAGAGCTGCACAGCAGATGTCTGACAGCCCCCAGTAACGAACCAATGTTCTTAAAAATTTCTGTCTTCCTGCATAGCATGGTTTTGTTATTTCCCGCAGACACACACTTTTAAAATATTGAGCTAACATGAAAAAATTACAGTGCAAATTTGTCAAGGAAGATATGGTGTTGGAAGAGAAACTGATTGAAAAAAGGCACAACCCTAAACTGCTGGGATAGCTAAAGTATCCTTCCAACTCTGAATGTATATTCTGAACAGAAGTGGAATCTACAGCAGCTAATTTTAAAGATCTGAAGTCATATTTCAATCTCACTTTAGGTTATATCATTAGGAGTTGAGACAACAAAATAAAAAAGCAACGAAGCAAATAATTTCGAAGTAATCACGAGATAATTTTGGTGGTCAAACACACAGCACCTCTAACCACCCAACCCCACAGCGATAGCTTTAAAGTATTCTTTGTGAAGGACTGAGCTACTCTTTCTCACACCAAACAGGAAAGTGAGAAAATACTGAGATGAGTGAACTGGAGTGAAATTGCTTTAATTAGGAAGTTAAAGGGGGATGGTAAAGGGCTCTAGCAAGTATATGCTCAGGCTCCTTTCTGTTTGAAATGAGAAGAGAAGGAAAATGCAATAACCAAACTGAGATACAGAGCAAAATTATCATGGCTTGCAAAGCAAACGCATACCGAACCATGGAATTTAAATTGAGATTCTTGCCTATGGATCTTTGGCCTGTATTTCACTGGCTCAAATTTCACTTTTAAAATGTAATTTAGGTACTTCCAAGTATGTGTTTTACTAGAAATCCATTGGACTTTGACTCACGAGATTATCTGAAAGCCCATCTTTCATTTTGTGACAGCCAATTCTCGCAGTGGAAAAGTGAATCACTTCGTAATTTTTAAAAATATCATTATCTTCTGCATCTCTTCAATATTACAAGTATTTATAGATTTATTTACATCAAAATGGATTTAAATCAATAAGAAAAGAAGTTCAGCAATCCTCTCCATACCAAAATGAAAGTTTAACCTAAAATTAAAATAGCATTTATTCAGATGGCGATTAAAAATAACTTATTAACCGTAGCATATGTACATATATGTACTACACAGGTAAAGAGAAGTTTATTTTTCCACTGTTTCTTGTTTTGTTCTCTTCAATTTTCCCTATTTTGATAAACTCCTTAGTAGTCTTTGTATTGTTAGATGGCATCAGGGAACAACATACAACAACTCCCCAAAGTTATGGTGAGACTTTCAGTCCAATTCAAATTTAAATGAGCATCTTAAAGTTTTGAGTGTTATGGTTTTCATTACTTGTATCACTCTGAGGTCTCTGCAGATGGTTCCAGTTATATAGTCAATATTTTGAAAGAGCAACAAATGCATTTTTTGAAACAGGAAATGTAAAGAGTACTGATCAATAACTATTTCTGCAGTAACATGAGAAGTAAACAATAAGTTCCATCACATTTTTCTAAATGATGGTTGCATGGTCTTTTAAAAACAAAGAAGTGAGACAAATGTGACCTTGCTGGTTTAACCTTTGGTTAACTAAAATCAATTTTCCCTTTACCATGGGAAATAATTATTATCCTTATAGACCCATAAAGGTACTTGTATGATCTGATAGCGGGGAAAAAAAATTGAAAAGGAAAACAAAATTATGTAGAAATTTTAGAGTAGACTCAGGATGTAGATCCCATCACATCTGGAGTTTTTTTTAAACTTAGTGTTTTTCTGTTTCTGGCTATTCCATTAATTAGTATTTTATACTTTTTGGACAGAAGATGTAAAATGAAATCACCAACTGCAGTAGAGGAGGATCTAGTTTAAACAACTCATTCAGTTTTGCAATGCCTTCTGCAACAGTGTCCTCAAATAGACTTGCAGCATCACTGGCCTAGAACAGACTCCTGACTTCTCTATCACAAACGTGGTTTTAGATATATCTTGTTCAAAGTCAGACCTTATTTGGCTTGACAAAATGAACAGAACTGGACATATTTGACAGTTTCTACACATAGAGCTTATATCAACAAAAATAAACTATGGTAAGTAAATACAAAACAATCTGGGGGCCTGAGTCAGCACTACATTATCCCACTGGGATAAGGGTAGTGCAAAACAAGACTAATACAGGTCTGAGGGAAGGTTCATTACTGCTGTTGTAATTGTCTCGCATTTCCCAAACAAACTACACTGCTGTACTGAGAGGTCCCACCCGCGTTCAACGATGCCTTCCTTCACTCTGTTTAATACCAATGACCACTCTTTTTTAATGCAGTGCAGAAAATCCTGCATATCTCCACCTGTTGGAAGTATCTTTTAATTCCTAGGGCTGCTGGTGGTCTCTGTAGACATGTGTCACCTACTTCACAACTGGATAAAATTGAAAGAAAGTTTTAATTTTCCAAGGTCATACAACCTGTCAGTGGCACAGGCAAATTACTCGGTTCCCAGCTCTTTGCTCTAACCAGAAAGCTTTCTTGCTCTTTTTTGTTCAGTCACAACCCTGGAAACTATTCTTCTCCCAACAGGCACAGAATAGGGAGCCACAGTATAGCTTTATTTACCCTACCTCCACAGTAATATTTAATTTCTAAGCTCAAAGAACTCTCTCATGGGGTAAAAAGAGTAATTTGTTCTCCAGGTTAAATTTATTCTTGGTTTTTCTGATGAGCCAAGACTCTAGCAATTACTGTGACAGATGGAGTGATGATTTTTATGATGTGGAAACTTGTCCACAGGAATGAAACTGAAATCTTCAAACCCATTTCTTGTAGTGGCCTTTAGACAGTTGTCAGGTAATAACTGGCACTGTGGACAAGGTCTGAATTAGTGAATGGCTCCATCAGCTTTTTATTGCAACACTCCTCTACAGAGTGACACTTTCTGACAATTTTCTGTCATTTATTCTGAATATGCTTGAATCAGATAGGGAACCAATATATGGGTTTAAATTTCACCCAACACTCAGAAGAATTTGAGCATCGTGTTTGGAGTTTTAGCGCTCTATCATTTTGGAAGGGCTGTTTCAAGGCGATTTTCAGAGAGCAGAACAAGCTGTTTGAGAGGGTGCTTATGTATATTGAAAACAGTAACATACCTCACAGAAATGACCATTTCAAGTAAGGAAGTTGTTGTGAGAACTTGGTTAGGAACTGACTGGATTTTCATGGGATGGTCAGAAGCATCACTCCTGCCTTGTATTTAGCCAGTAAGTGCTGTAGCCAGCGTTAGTGGTGAATGGCAGCCTCTGAGGCAGACATGAGGCACAGCTCCAGTTTGGAGGGGCATGGTCTACCACAGCCTTCCCACGCCCGGTGACTGAATGCCCTGGCCTAAAATCCTTAGACACAAGTCCATTAAAAACTGTCTGATACGTGTCTAGTCTTCTGGTTCCAGTCTTCACCATTAATCCAAAAAAACACATAGAAGCTGACTTTTAATACTTTGGGAACGTTTTCCGTGACTTACTTAGAGACTGAGATTCAGAACTTGCTGACAGGCATGGACAGGAAGGAGACATCTTTCCTTTGTTCACAGATGTCTCTCTGTGGCTCTGCTTGTAATCATAGCAGCAGGAAAAATTTAATACTAGTGATTTAAAGATATTTTCTTACTGAGAAATGATTCTTTTTTTCTTCTGTAAAGACACAGTAACAAAAATACTGCTACTTAACTAAACTGAGTTAATATTTCTGTCCATTTTATGAGCTAAGAATATAGAGTTTAATTTTCATGGGTGCAGACTGTGAACAAAAGATCTGTAGCACAAGAAAGCACATTATCTCTGAAAATCAAACCATATTAAAATAATATGAAACATTCCCCAAATGACAGAGCAGAACAAACACCTTAAATTTTCTCTTTTTAAAATTTTATTCCATTCTGTTTAATGATAGTAGTTATTGTTCTTAATATAACTGAGAAGATTATTTTACTGACAAAGCAAAGCAAATGGAATTAAGTGACTTGCTCAGCTGAAGAGAATTAGTCAGCAGCACAACTGCAAATAAAGCCCAGCAGCTCTAACCTGAGGCACCCCATCTTAACCTGAAAGGCTTCTGTAACTTTACATAATTAAATGCTTGAACTGTAGAGGTTTTATGCCTTTACAGGTTAAGATTCTCCTGCAAGCATCTCTCTGAGTTTTTATAAGTTGCATCTTGCTAGCAATTTTAATTAATTGTGTCCAAAATAGAAGACTCCGCATTAAAAAAAATGAAAGCACATAAGTGAGTTTATAGGAATGTTTGTTCTTATTAGGGTCAGAGATTCATGCATGCAAAATAGCATGACAGCTGAGATTGAAAGGCAGCAACATTTTTCTTTCATTAACACTAACAGTTATATGACTGGATCATTTACTTGAAGAGAACACTTCAGTCAGGATTAGACAGAAATTATAGGCAAACTGTTCCAGTTAAGAATTTTTAATTTGTTAATTGAAAGTGATAAAGAAAATCTACAATTAACTTCTATCATTTCCAAAAGATCCTTAAATAATTTAAAGGCCTCAGGAGGCTGATTCACAAGTAGGGACAATCTACAGTGAACACTGCATTTAAGTTGTAGACAGTTAATCAACACAGTTTATGCTGATTGTGTTTTGCCTTCTAACTATAAAATATTGCAGATCTGGAGCTGTTTTCAGCAGCAGCACAACCCTGTCAAGGTTAATGTGCATGTAGTTGTGTGCATCTGGGCTGCATCCTGCCACCCACTGAGATGTGTGCTCCTGCCCGTGAGCCAAGGCCTTCAAGCATATTTTGAGTGAGGTCTAGGAGTTAAAGAAGTGCTTGAATTGCTAAAGATGCTGTACAGGGAGTGAAGGCTACAGTACTCACGTAGCTGATTCTCACTGAAATCAATAATAACAAGATGCTTCAATCCCCATCAGTATGAACATCAGCACCCAAGCCAGCCTTGGTGATGACCAGTTTAATCTCTTAAATTGCTTGGGGCTTGCTGTGAGCTCAGTGCCTCTGAATGCCTAAATTTGTGTATAGGTATGCCTTAAAAACCACTGCTCAAAACAAAAAACCCACAGTATTCACTTTTCCAATGCCACTTTATGATTTTAGGGAGCTACTTCACTAAGAATAATTTTAACCAGGTGTCTTATATTTTCAAAAGATCTTTTTTTGTGACTACAAGGTTAGTTCGGTTCCATTGACACTGAATAAGATGAACCTCAGTATTGCCTATTTTTATGTTCAAAACTCCACAGAAAGAATTGTGTACTTATTCCCCTCCACTCTCTTTAAGCAACGTTTTTAGTAGCAGTTCTTCATTATATATAAACTTGTTGTCTGTGGCTGGGTTGTGTAAAATGCAGATCAGTACAGAAGCAGATCTGAAGATGTTAAATAAGAAGTACAAATCTGCTCCAATTCTGGTTTTAAATATTTTAGTATTTACATCCATTTGACCCAAACAGACTATTTTTCCATTTGGTAATTAGTATTTGAAACTTCTACCAAAAAAAAAAAAAAAAAAAAGTTAACAAAGAGAACTAAACAGTAGAAGTTATTTTTAAATTCACGAAAGGTTGCTGTATTTATGTGGGGCAAATTGAAGACTCAATTTCATAATATCACTGCTTTTTTACTACTTGTTTGATAGGTCCCATTTTCAGGTTGCCAGGCATTTCAAGAAACACAAAATATGGCAAGATGTGTTTTGGGAGATATAATTCCCATATTAAACACATGGGATTGAACAGGGGATGATGAGTACTGCTGTACAATGTGAGTTTCAATAAAGATGACAAGAGCCTCCCTGGAAGGCAGCCACACACAAGAACAGTTATATGCATCATTTTGACAATAAGCTCGCTCCCAGCAGGTTACTGTGAAGGAAAAGGCTGTGCAGATATTAATAATGAGAGAGTGAGTACCAGAGAGATTCACCATTCACACCTTCGAGTGCAATTACCTTAACTTCCTCCCAGAGCCTGTGAAAAGTGGACAGCATCTCCTCAGTGGTCCCTTCATGGCCTTATGGAGGGATCCCAGGGATCCCTAAAAGCGAGTGAGGGGACCACAAGCAGCAGTGCTTGGGGCTGCAGACACACACCAGTCTCCACTGCAGAGACCACTGGAGTGTGGTGCCCTTTCTGCGCCTACATGGAGGCTGTGGGGATTCAGCCGCACCCTGGAAGCAGCACCACACATCCTTAAGATGTGAGATGTTACAGCCTCCTTACCCATATGCCCTGCATCCATTTCAGCACACTTTTATTCCTGTGGCTCTTAAGAGTTACGCAATGCTCAGTTATCCTTGAATAGCTATGCCAATGGCATGCTGTTTTCTGCAAAAGACTCTGCTCTAGAGCCTCATCCCCATCCATAAGAAAGTAGACGTGGTTCCAAAAACTGCTGTCATCAATCTCATTCACAAAATATCTTGAAATGAAACCCAACCATTAGCTCCTTCCTGACATGTACTCAAAAAGGAAAAAGAAAAAAAAGCAATCACATGTTCAGAGACTTATAAGAAAAGCAAATACCTGTAGAGTGAAAAACAAAAAATCCAAAAAGCCAACAATTTCAGGGCAGTGCTTTACCAAAAGGTATACTGGCAACTAGAGTGCCAGAAAGGTTTCAGTGAAGACAAGAAAGTGAATTATGGGAAAAACCAAAGCATTTTCCATGTGAGTCTGGAGAGTTGAATGCAGTGAAGTTCTCAGTGCAAAGCCTGGGAACACATTTTGTGTTACACAGTACCGAAACAAAGTCTCATATTTGTAGAGTTTTACATCCATGAGCTGTGATTTCCTTTTGCTGCCAATAATCTTCTATTTGTACACATAATTGTCTGTAATGGCAGGGGCCAGAACATGAATACTCCACATCCATTCCCACATGGTGCTCTCAAAGGAAATTTTACTACTCCAAAATTCTCTCTCTATTCCTGCCTTCAATGGTACAGTTTTTTCAGCTGTTGCACATTGACATAGCCCCCTTAATACAAATTCATATGAACTTATAATTCCATAAAAAAAAAACTAATTACACTTATCCTAAAATGGGAGCACATTGTTTGAGACCTCCAAATCTCCCAGGAGTTGACAGGCCACCATAAAAGCAAGGGTTATAAACTTGAATTTATTATAGACAAATAAAGCTTTGGCCTATGAATTCTCCGCCTATTAAATTAATGAGCCTTGACAAAACAATCATCTGAGGAGCAGCTGACAAATTATCTGGAGCAGCAATTTGAAAGGCGTTGGCTGGCTTACAAACATTTCAGTTGGGAGAACATGGCATCATGTTCCTCTTCCTCTCTAAGAGTCATTTTTCGTACTAAATTTCTTGCAGATCGACAGCAGATTCTCAATACTGGAGCACTGAGATATGACTTAACTGCAGTTACCAAAACAAGGAAATAATCCCTGTTATTTCCTCCCCAAACCTGAGGCTTACAAACGCTGATGAAGAACTCTTTCTAGGAAGTCTGCATGAAGACAGCAAGTTACCTTTTTATTTTTGACTGGAGTTCATTGAAGTGTTTAATGTCGAGGAAAAGAGCTTTGAGAAATTCAGGTGAGTGGAGGGGGACCTTTTGAAATACCTAGTCAATATTTGGAATTTTTTATTTTTTAGCACAACTTCCAATAGAGATGGTGATATCACAGCTCTGGACTCAAACCAGGGTCTTTTATTAGATTAGTTCTTCAAAATTTTCAACACAATACAGCCCTGAAACACATTGCCTTTGGGAAATATAGGGCTGTGTACATTAAATACTCTTGCAAGAAGAGCCACTTGGATTAGGGTAAAAATGAGATCAGTACATTTCTAAAATCTGTTCTCCAACTGTGAATACTGAGTCCATTTGGAAATTGAATCATGATCTGTTGTAAAGCTGTCACTTTCCTCACCAAAGGCATTTGCTGAAATATTATTTCAAATATCTTCCTCCACACTCAACTATTCAGAGTCCTGTGGAAAAGATGACAGTACTGAGAACATGGAAAACTGTCATATTTTCCATCTGAATGTTATTTCACAGTATGAAGGAAGTACAAATTATAGTAATCAGTTGCCTCTGCAACAGCATGGAGCAGAGTATAGCGCAGAGCATTTAACCATGAGCTGCGTCTTTTCTCATATTTTGTGTTCCTTTTGCAGTTTTTGTTGGACTGTTGATTTAAACAAACTGATTAAATATACAGGGACTAGAGCTTAACATAACATCAAAGTAGAATGCAGATAAATGAAACCTTATTCTTAAAGTGAAGTGTTAACTCACACTCAGTAGAAGAATACCCAGCTTTCCAAGTCCTGATGTCAGGTCATGAAATATCTGATGACCAAGTATTCAATCAATCAACAATAAAGCCAAGAGAATGTACAGAATTGTACATTCAGGTGTCAAAATGGCCTGGTTTTATGAGCTCTCCAGAGCTCCACTGATTATTGACTTCTAAGTATGTGGTTGCAGGAAGCAGCCTTAACATATTAATCCTTGTCCACCAGCCTCTCTCCGTAGTAGTCATGTCTACAGAGATCAACTATTTAGCAATGAATTATCTATCCCTCCCTGTGGTTGGCAAGGCACTCAACTCCATGACCCCAGCATCGCCTAGAACGCAATTATTCGACTTTCTAGTTCAAATTGGGACCTTTCTTTCTAAGGGGACCATTATAAGAGTTTTTCTGTAATGAACTCTTCCATTGTCTCCGCTTAAAACCTCAGAAGCACTGTCATGCACAGATAAATTACTCGTATTTACACTGTACCTAAGGAACCAGAGTAGTTTTAGTACTTTTTGCCCATTTATTCAATTTAAGGCAACATTAGCAGAGAAATTAAAATATTGTGGGTAGCTCTGTTAGTGCCTGGCACCCTCGTGCAGCTATTTACACTTTCATAAAGCATTGTACTAATCAAGGTGTTTCTTACACTAGGCTGAACAGCTTGACTAATCACTTTGATCATTTTGATTAAACATCTTTTTACAAATTCTAGAAGTTACACCATTTTCATTCCAATAAAATGACAGCTTCTGCATGGTTTTGCCACATCTGTGACATTCTTCTCTAGTATTTGTCTCGCTTTTTAAATGGAGCTTTCTATCTCATAGCATTGCAAAGCCTTTCACAGCTGTCTTCCTGATCCCTGGGGTTTCCTTCCTGTTAGTGTATCTTACATTAATTTACCATTTTACTTTCCACTTACACACTTCTGCTCTTCCCTTCCCACATTACTCTTTGCTTTGAAGAATGTTTTCTGTAGAAAATGTCTATGATCAAAGTTCCAAACACAATTATTTTTTCTTCTATTCTAGAGTATAAAAGATGATAGAGTTTTTCCTAACAAATGAAGCACTCTTGAAAAATTGTGCCTAACTCTTCCTCTATCTCCCAAATATTGTCTACAAATGATTTACTACTATCCTTGTAGTCTGTAGAATAGCTGGGTTATACTAGCATACAGTTTTGGATGGTCTGCTTTTCTTATTAAATATTTATCAGGAGGCAATCACTGACAATGTTTTACAGAAAGATCTTCCACTATTTCAGTTATGGAAATGTTCATTATTTTAGGCTTTCCTAACTGTCCTCTCTGAGCACAGCTAGCCTAGGGAATGCTAAATTTTAGATGCATTCTTAACCATGATTTGGTGAGGGAGGTGATTATTTTTTGCTCTATTTCTTCTGAATGGCTTAGGCAGCTGCCCTATAGATGCTAAAGATGCTCAGTGAACTAAGTATGCACAACAAAGGAATAAAGTGACTGAAACAAAACAAATTACTACAGCTTTCAGTGAAGTCTTGGTCACTTTCCACACTCAAAGAGAAACAAACACTGAATTCAGTTGCAAAATGTGGTACATATTATGTGACCTATTTTAGAGCACCATTCCAATGGATCAAAACATTGCCCGTGCTCATCACTGGATTTTGGATGACCAAAATTATATACCAAGGTAGCATGTATCTTCCAGTGGTGCAGATGTGAAAGCATGGTTAAAAATAAGCACAAGCTGCAGAAAAAGATCTATGGTGAAGATGCAAACTATGAGATAAATCCAGTGATGTTCATGCACTCTCATAAAGGAGGTGAGGAAGAAGCGCATGCAGTACCTGGTGATCTCAGAGTCAGGGAGCAGGCCTACGTGGTAGTGGGGGTAGGGAGCTGTAAGAAGGAAGCTTTTGTCACACTCGACAGGGGAATAGTGCCTAGGAGAAGGTGGTTTATCACACAGTTTGTTCACAGTGCTGTAAACAGGTTCAGGAGGCCTGGTGATACAGAGACAAGAGTAAAAGATCAGGTGCATATTAGTTGCTGAGAATATAGAGAAAACACAGCAATCATTTTAAAAGCATGCATAGCAAATCTGTCAAGACCTTTTCAGTGGGGCTTTTCCAACAAGTAAAGTGTGCTGTTAAAGGAATAGTTAGAGGTTGGTAACAGTAGTATGGCATTCAAGTAGCTTCATATAAAGATATACACAATACAAGTGGACCATAAAACTGCTCTATGGGAAGTGTGGCACTGAAAGGGAATACCTTATCTCTGAAGCTGAGAAAGTGAGGCATTTTCCCACAATGTGCTTTTTTTTTTTTTTTTTTAAATCTAACATTACTTCTATACAGCTTTCTATGATGTTAATTTTGAGTACAGCATAGAAGAAAACATATTTATTTGTTACCTGAAAAAGAAGTATTTTTTACCCATTAATTTATAATATAGATGAAGTACACATTACTTGTTAATACAACATACTCCTGTCCCGGTGAGCTGGGTCTTTGCAAGTAGAGCTGTTGTCAAATTGACCCATATCCTATGATAACACTGATGGTAACAAACTGTGTGAGCAATTCATCTCATTGGCAGGCAATTCCTTGCATTTCAAGAGTTCTTTGCACTCTTTCCAGATTCAGCCTTCAAAATCTGATTATGCAGACCACATCTGAAACAGTTAACCAAATTGCCAAGGCTACTGCAATCGCACTTGCAATGCTGCTCCGAGCTGCAAACAGCAGCCTGTGAAGTTAGATACAAAGAGTAAGATACTAAAACTAAAATTTCTCTGCTGCTGCCTAGAGCCACCTGCCTGGGGGAGGCAATACTTACCACAGCCCTCCCAGGAGCCGTCTGGGAGAGGGGAGAAGGGAATGCAGCCTTTAGTACCAAGCAGCCAGGGGTCCGGGGGAGACGAACAGCGAGCAGTTTACAAAACAAACTCACACCGCATTCACAGCACACCTCCCACCTCGTCACTTCTGTGTCTTGGCCCCAGCAGATACCTCTGGGCCCACTGGCAGAGTGAAACTTGACTCATTGTTTCCTGACATGTCTGCTCTGAAGAGTGCCAAGGGTCAATTGCTATCATATCCACACTTCTGCCAGGGTGATCCAGGGTCTGCCACTGTCTTTAATCACTGTCATACAATATTAGCTACATGGAAATCTTATTTCTGAAGCCTGAAAATATCAAGAGGCCAAGAAGTTAATGAACTTTTTTTGCTCTCCTGGCTGCGCTATGTCTCACATGGGTGGGAGTTTTGCTGTGACTTTCACAGGTTCCAGAATTTATTACAGTTGTGGATGCGCTGGCAGATACAGAGAACCTAATTTCCTTCGTTAGCTTCTGGGTTTGTCCTTTGGGGAAAAAGGAGTAGCTGATTTACTTAAAAGTTGGTCTCACTCAATGCTAATAACATTATTCATAGCAATCTGACACATGATTTGAGAACTCTCTGAGCCTGACTTTCCCAGGGAAAACTTTACAGTTAAAAAAATGGCAATTTAAGATTACCAAATAGCAAAATAGCAAAGCTGTCACTCATTTGGTTATAAAGCATTGTGTCAAGCACTTAGTAAAATCCTTTTAAAAACGTTTAAGGTAACAATCCATTTTTATCAGTATATTTAACTTGTTTCAGAGGGCTGGATTTAATAATTTATTTACTAAATCAATTGTTGCTTTCCATCAAAAGAAATTCAGAGGAAAAAATATTCTATTTCACTTTTGTCCAATACTCCCTTTTATTCCCTTAGAAACCACTTTTGCTTCTTAGGCAATATATGAAAGTACAAGTACGAATATCAAATATAAATGATACCTACTAAGAAAATTGAAGACATATTGCCCCAGTGCAGGAAGATGAATAAAAACTGTAGATTTCTCCACTGCTTAAAACACTAACCAGTCCATAAAAAAATTTGTTGGTGTCCTGTATTCAAGTTAATTGTCTTAGTCGTAGAGGGCATCAGACTGTTGCTGCCCTTTGGATATATTGTGAATGCTCAAACTACAGAGTCATCAGTCAGTGACCATCCAGCCTCATGCTGAGACACAAATCGTGCCACAGAGATGGGTAGATATGAGGAATTTCTTTGTTAATTGACAGTTATGAGTTGCTTCCAAAAGAAAAATGAAGTTAAACATTCAGTATCTACAAGATATTGAGACCAAATTAGTACTTTTGGTATAAACACAGAGTCCTAACAAATTGTCTTACGTCCAGCAAATTTTAAAACATTTAACAAATGTTAGCATGTTTTAAAACATTTTTGAAACCTTTTTCACTCCATTCAGTCTTGCTGAGGGTAAGGTAACAGGAAACAGGAACAAGTCTGAGTATAAATTCCTGTACTCACTGATATTATACGAGTGATACTGTGACCTAGTTAACATCATACTCTCTGTATCTGAGCTGCACAGAGACGTCTTAAGGTCAAGAAAAGGAATTAATGCTTTAAAAAAAATTATCCTTTTAAAACTTGGACTCTTTGGTTAGAAGAGGATTCAGGCTATCAACTAATGCCAGTTATGAGTACACTTCTTGTAAGGCCTATGAAATGGTCTGAGATCACCACAGCCACCTACTTCCCATCGGACGTCACTCTCTTCAAGGTCATTGAGAACATGGACTGCGCTGGTCCTTTAGATGCCTCTGTACTATTCAGATGCATAGGCTAACAACTGCCAGCTGCACATCTAGGCTCTGGCTGCATATTTTATTGGCACAGAAAAGCAAGAATTTGGGAAAAAAAAATGCAGTACATAGCATCCAGTGTCCAGGATAAGTATAAATTTATTTCCTCTCTAAATTTGGTTTAGTAAATATGAATTAAGTAATGAAAAAATATTGGAAAGTTGGGATAAAAAATAAAAAGAATGATTAAAATTATATGGAGCAGATCACTGCTCATACAAACTGTGTTCCATGTAGGCCATTAATCACAAAAAGTAATATGAGATACTTGCTGCAATAGCCTGTCTTCAAATATCGTCCTGATTCTTCATCTTCTCTATGGCAAACTAACACTTAACTACAATAGTACCAACCTACTCTGGAAGAAAACAACCCCCTTTTTTTAAAAATGAAGATTATGAAGACCACCCAGCTTTATTAAATAACTGTTTTAATGCAGCATTTTCTCTTTGTCATTTATATTTCTCCTCACAGAAAGAAGAAAGAACTGCTTTCCAAACGGATCAGCCCACCTGATAAATCCTGTCTTGCACATCTTCCCCAGTGCTATGACAGAGACAGATTGTCCTCTCTCAAAGCATGGGATAATGAGAATGCTATTTAGAAAGAGTTTTTAATGTGCCATTCTGAAAAAATACAGCCAAAGTCACCTCAACACTTCTTGCAAAAATAATTAAGAGCCAGACTGAACATAAACGTTGAGGCCTTATTTTATGACGCATTAATTCTTCAAATGAATTTTAAAACATGTAACAAGTAATTTAGCATGCTTTAAGAAACATGTAAAGGCTAGATATATATTATTTAAGGACTGATTCACTGTACTTTATGTGCAATTGCATCACTTTCAGATACAGCAGGTACAGCTTCAGAGGTTTTATTTAAAAATAAATGCTAAGCAGTTTTTGAAACTTTATTATGAGGAAGAACTAAGAACTACATTATGGAATTTCTTTTGTCCATTATCTTAATTTCTGTTAATACTTATACATAAAAATCCCCTTAAAATGCCAGATGTGCGGCTATTACTGTATGCATCTTCGAGAATTGCAATATCTCTTTTAAAGAGTAATTATGTAATATGGGTCTACTCTGAAAAATGACTACTGCTTGACCTTTAACAGATCTGCTCCCTTCCTGCCTTTAAAGGGTTTATTTAGTGACAAACAGACATCACAGTTCTCTGTCTTTATCAGCGAGCAAAAAACAAAGCATTGTGACAAATGAGAGCAGCAACCACTAGGTCTGGATTGACAGCAGTAATTACGTTAGCCTGGGAATCAGGCACACAATAGGAAAGGAAAGGCGACAGAAAATGTAAATAGTAAATGTAAGTCGCAGCATAGCATGGCTTGAACGTGCCTCAGCAGATAGTTCAACTCACAGGACAGAGAATGGAGTCACTTAATGCCAAAGGAAAGCTTTTAAAGGGTAACATGAACAGCAGAGAGTTGCTCTTCCAGCAAGAAAATAAAAAATAAAAAAATTGAACATTGGAATTGTTAATCAGTACAGATGTAACAGCAATGAGGCACAATTCTCACAGAAAGGTAGAACTAATTGGTGGAAAAGATAACAGTAACAGTGGGAGGTAGAAAATTGATCTAAACCTGGTTTTGTTTATTTATTTCGTAACAGATTGTGTAAAGAGAGTGAATCTTCCTTGTTGTTTGCAGTCCTAATTATTCCTTGTTTAGATCATCATTGTTTTGTTGTTTCAGGCTGACTTAATTGTGGAACAGAAGTTATAAGAAAATGGCATTATTAAAAACCATTCTCTCCTCATGATCATGCAGGGTCCTCAATTTAAAATTAACTTTTATTTTTATTGCAGAATCCTGTTTGGTAGGGTTCAAGTGCCAACACATAGCACTTTAAATGTTAACAGTTTCAGGTTTTAAAACATTTCAAAACCTTTTATAATATGGAAAGAAACCAGCTCAGCTCTCACAACATATTAAGTATGCAGGGCTATAGCCAAGAAACAATCTGAGAGAAAATAAATTCAATCAGAGAGAAAATAAATCTCCCAATGCTAC
>VZRN01003759.1:680304-731333 GCA_013397935.1 Dasyornis broadbenti | reverse complement strand
TTTTTTGTGAGCAGCAGTTTTTAGTTGTATTCAATTTCCATAAAGACATCTAATACTTTTTTGCAAATATAATGTTGCTGGGAAGTAGACAAAGAACTTTTTAAAAAAGTAATTCACTATTAAACCAAAAATCAATGGCAATTTAATACAAATGAACTCTTCCACTTTTAATAAACAGTGATTTTTTGTCTATATGTAAAATTGACTGAATTTCTTATTCATACAGCCTTCTAGGAGAACCACACATCTTATTGTCCAATAGGATAATTAGAATTGAAAGTTGATTTTATTTCATAGGTTGTGTCCTGGCAATTTAAATGAGACCGAATGACTCACATGACATGTTTATTTCAACTAAGTGAAAGACAGAGGAAGAGCATGAAGAGCTGGAAGAAAATACCTGAAGTGCAGTACCTTAGTTCTTTCTGGAAATCCTAAAATTAATAATTTCTCAGCTTTTCTATTATTAACTGCTGTTTTCATATGCCTTAAAGGTTTCTTTAACTGCAAAACAAGTGCTTTTTTAGCACAGTCATGAATATTAAGGATTGCCTTGTTCCTCTTTACAATACTATTTTAACATTTTAATCGAGTTTTCAAACAAAATGGCCTACAAGAAGGCATAAGTATAATTTAGAACTTTTAATATTCTACACCCAATTCTACACTCATTATTCTTGACCATTAGGAATTAGGAAATGAAATGACTGCTTAATTAAAAAAAAAAAATCAGAAATTATTTTCTGCTGCAGTAATGGAAAAGAAGGCTGTTTCACACAGGAATGGTGAGACTGGCAGACCAAAGGTTCAAGTCCCCTGCAGTGACTGTTAGGAAACCGGGACCAGCAAAGAATGGCCCTTCCCTGCTCAGATGCTGAAAAGCAGCAAGCACCACACAGAGCAGAAATTAAATCCAAGAAGGTTGTAGACAGTAGGCTTGTCCACTGTGAATCATTATTCTCATCCATATTTGAACATTTCTATATTCTTAGGCTTCATAACCCCCTGTGGCCCTGAGCCCCACAAACTGATCATGACATACCCAAAAAGCTCTACCATTGTGTACTCTAAGCCTGTTACTTGGGT
Organism: Dasyornis broadbenti; assembly: GCA_013397935.1. Lineage (NCBI taxonomy): Eukaryota > Metazoa > Chordata > Aves > Passeriformes > Dasyornithidae > Dasyornis > Dasyornis broadbenti. Next base: position 730,247 of record VZRN01003759.1, on the reverse strand, counting down.
GCACATTAAAAATATAGGGTAACATTTAAAAAAGCTTCAATTTGCCATATTTTTAATTTGGCAGTGCATTGAAAACTCCCTGTATCTGAGTTGCAAGGAAGTGGAAATAGTCCTTGCCTGTTGCCTTCTCTTATGCCATGGGTACCTTTGCAGACCTCTGTTCTGTCTCTCTCTCTGACACTTTTTTTCAATCCTGGAATTATTTGTTATTTATCTTTCCCTGGAAACCATGCTACACCCCTGCTCATCTCTGTCACCCTCTTCTGAGGGGTTTTGGTTTTTTTTCAGTTGCCTGCACGTAGTATTCAAGACTTGGACGCATCACAGAGTCACAGAGAAAACCATTATATTTTGCACTCTTGTCCTTTCCTATCAGATCCTATTTCCATTCTTAATTGCCTTCTTGATTGCTCCTGAGTACTGAGCTGCCAATGTCACAGAACTAGGTGTCTTTCTGCAGTGGCAAGAGCTGCATTTAGAGTCCACGTCCATGAGACACTCAGTCTGTACTTCAGGTTGTCTCTTTCCTTTGTGCATCACTGAACGCCACTCACCATTTCTGTGGGTATTATCACTGCCAGCCCTGCTATCTCGTTTCAAAAATCTCCATACAAGCACTAAAGCATATTCCAGAATTTGATTAAATTTTTTTTTGTGTTTAGTTTTAAGTGTTAAGTACTAAGTAGCTTCCAGTGATTGTATTAGAAGTAGTCAAATCCTATTACTTGGGGATCTCTGACAGGTCTATTTAAATATGCAAGGATAACTCAGGAATAAGAGATTATCTGCGACTCGATAATGACTAATTTTTTACTTTAACCTAAATTATTCTCCCAAGACAAGACTTATTTTACTTAAAATAAATTTGGATAACAAAATGAAACCATGCAATAGGCAGACAATTATGCATCTGTAAAGTTTAACAATTAATTTAAGATTAAACGTATGTAGTAATTACATAAAATACAACATTGTGGCTTTGCAAGTTAGCAATTTCAAACTTCAAATCTGAGGAATGTATTTCACCAAGGGTCCAATTTAAGGTGATATAGACAAACTCTTTTTCCCCCTTTAATCCGGCATTTAATATGTAACTTGAATAGCCTTCTTTTAATTAATTAACTTAAAAAAAAAAAAAAATCCTTAGATTGATCAAAGGCTAAACCAAGAAAAAAATTCTATTCTGGAACACCATATTGGATTTGATATAATCATCAGGAGGGTGGCCAACTTAACAGCTAGAGATGAGAGCTCTACTTGTGATAGTGAGTAGCCAGTTGCAGCAGCAGACTGGCATCCTCCAGACAGACAGACAGACAATGAACTCACCTGACAGACTGCCTGGTGGGATCACACCCACATCATGTACCCCCCAGAAACCTTGGGTGCTCCTCTCTTTTTCTAGAGAGAGATGGCCTGAGCCTGTTCCTGCCAGCACCTTATCAGCAACTTTTTCTACCTGCTCGCTCTCTCTTCTATTCCTTGCTGCAGTCTACTTGTGCAACTATTGATTATTCCAAACCTCATGTCTCACACTCTGAGGGATTTGCTGGTTCAGTAGCCTGAAATCCCTTCTCTGTTGCTGCCCTTCTCCACTGCTTCATTCCTCTTCCCCTGTTTTTCAGTTATTCTGCCTTGTCCTGAATTCCCTTTCCAAATCCAAGTTTTCTTACCTGATTAAATACCAGTCTTCCCTTCTTGTGATTTCCATTCTCATATACCAGTGACAAGTTCTACCTCATTTTCACACCCAGTCTGGCTATAATCTCCTGCCAAACACACTCCCCCTATTCCTCCAGTCTCTTCAATGGTAAAATCTGACAGGACCGGTCATTCAGAGCACAGAACAGAATCTCTCCTGACTATGTTTCTGTGTCAGAAAGGGATGGAAGAAGTAAGTAGAAAGGAAAAGTAGCTTTGGCCATTTAATGCTGTGCTCAGTCATGCAGGCTTTTTGAAATAATCTAGTCAGTATGACAAAATTGTGAGAAGCTTTGATATACTGCAGTGTAAATACAGAATCTGAATGAGTTCTACTGCAAAAACATATCAAATACCCTTTGGAGGATAAATGAACTGCAGCTTTTCCAAAGACTTGCATTTTTTGGCTTTTAGATAGATTTTCATAAATGCAGTAGAAATACTGTGTGGATTCAGTTTCATAAGCTCCCATAACTTAACACTCTGAACCTATGTATGGAATACTGTGGCATTTAAAATATAATAGCACAGCAATTTCTAAAATAGAATAGAATAGAACATGAACTAAGGCATGTAATTCTCCCACGATCCCTTAAATGATCAAACTGGTATGGTTAAAAATAATTGCAACTTAATTTTATAATAATGGTGGTTAATTAAAATGACTTTAGCAACTATAGATATATTTTACACTAAACTTTAAAGCAAAACAATCATAAAACCTTTGCTACCCCTAGATAAAAAATCCAGCCCCAGGCAAAAGCTAAGCTTGAAAATATTAACTTGAACATCTAATCTGCCAGATTTACAACTCATTAAATAAGAGGAACAAATAAAAGGCATTATCAGTCTTCCCATATTACCACATATAGTTTATTTTCTTTAGGGTAGAGGTAATATGCTGAGTTTGGGTTAGCAATGGTGAATTGTTGTTGTAAAGTCACAATTACGTGTGTTCATATAACTCTATCAGTGGGTCTCTACGTATCTTTTACTAATCACATGTATGGTAACACTAAATGTGATGCAAAATTCACCACTTGAAAGTTCTACCTACAGCAGTCAGAAACTTTCTTTGACTGGGAAACATGAGTGTAAACTCTGTTCCCACACAAAGACTCACAGTAAATGCAGCTAACCCCTTTCAGCAAATGGACACTTTTAACTCATTGCTAATGGACTCATTGCTAAAAGCTGCAGTTCTTTTATCCTATTGTTTTACTTCCTAAAACCATTGTCAGAAAGCTGTTAATGATAATTTTGTAACACACAAATCATATTTATTGTAATGGTTTAATAGTGAAAGGTCAAATCTGTGTGTCAATCGAAATTTAAAAGTGTTCCCGTAAAATATTGTCAATTCAACTAGCAGGTTTCGATAAGTAAACAAGAAATAGTTGAGGAATGACACTTTCAATATAAGGAAAAAAATCCCCTGAGACTTCAACTTAAGGGTTCTTTTTTCTCTTCCATCCAATTCCCAGCAGCTCTTCCCCATCCAGAAAATGCCACTTTGCAAAAATGAATGTAAAAAAAAATCAAACATGCTTTACACAGCAAAACAGATAACTCAGCTTCTTCATCCATGAATCTTTAATATCTAGCCAGAGTTAAATGTTAAAGTGAATTTTTTGTCAGCTGAAGCACAGAAGTTTGATGTTACCATTATCTGAAGCTAAACAGCAAGTAAAAACTCAAGATGGTAGTTCTTTATTTTTATGGTACTTTTCCTGTTGTTGTTCATTAAAGACAGAAGAAATTAGCATCTAAAAGCTACAGGATTTTTAGGCTATAATTTTAATATTTCTGAAAATAGGAAGGCAGAAATACGCTAAAGAGAAAATGGTAACACCTCTCTTTGTTGTATTAGGAACAAATGTTCCACAAAATGATTTAAACAAAAAATAACTTTTTTCTTCTTATTACCATAGAAAATTTGCTACATTTGGTCTGAATGCATCTCTGTAGGTCATCTGATCCAATCATGTGCTTAAATCAGTACTATTGACAACACTTGATAAGATCAGCCTTGATTTTACCTAGCCAAATCTTAAAAATCCCAAAGGGGGGATATTTAACAACCTGTCATAGCAAGCACTACTCCAGCACCATCCTACCCATCTGGTGTTTCAATTTCTTCTCAAATTGAAATCAGAACATCCAAAATCAATGCTTGCGGCCATTGGTGCTTCCCTACTCAGAAAAGTTTGGTTTTATCATCTTTGCTATTGAGTGCTTGTAGGGTGCTCTTAGACCGCTCCTTAAGCTCCTCTTCACAACTCTAAACAAGCCCCAGCTCCCTCAACAAACCTCTAACCTCTGTGTGATTTAGGGCTCTCAAAATATGTTGGACCCTCTCCACAGCCCTCCTGAAGCCAAAGAATGGATGCTGCTCACAGTCTTTTACAAAATAATGTATTTTTCTGCTGGCCATGCTCCTCCGAAGATAAGCTGGTATGCTGATTACCTGACTAGTAGTGAGATGGCACTCCTGGGTCCATGTTCAGCCTGGTGCCTGCAGTAACCTCCAGGTCATTTTCAATGAAGCTGCAATTCAGTGTTCATGGCCCGTACAAGTGTGTGCAGCTCTTCCACCTGAGATGCAGACTTCTCACTGAACTTTATGAGGTTTCTTTTGGCCACGTCCTTGAGTATATCAAGATCCCTTTAGAATACAGCTCTGCCATTTGTCATATTAACCACTCCCTCTTAATTCGTTATCCTCTTGAAATTTGCTGAGGGTGCACTGTGTGTCATGATCTAGGTCATTGATGAAGGTACTCACTGACGCCCCAGGTATCCTGAGCTCCTGTGCTCATCACTGACCACTTCACTGATGCCAAGCGATGATCCCTTGAGCCTACTGGTTAAGTCAGTTCCCAACTCAGTCTCTTCTTGTGGTACACTCTTCCTCAGCTTTCAAAGAGGGCTGTGGGAGACTGTGTCTAAAACCTTACCAGGATCACTGAATGTAAATGAGCATGGCCGTGCTGGGAGAAGGCTAACGAGCAAGGTAACACAGCACACAATCCAGGAGAAACCCAAAAGGCTATCCACAAGGTTTCCAAACCATTACAAACCATATCTTCTTTCCAGCTGTGATTACCTGTACATGTTCATCCAACACTTCCTCATGCTTGGATGAGAGGCTGTTGGAAGAGCTTTAAAGGGTGCTCCCCGTGTTACAGCTTTTCCCGCCCACAGAAGACGTGTGAGAAATACCTTTGCAGCCACTCCCCGTGACAACCAGTGGAGAAAAGGAATCACCAAGTGCCCCACAGCAGATCCCAGATGCACATTAGTGGGAGGTATGACATGAGCCAGGTACAACTTGGAGTTAGCTGTGTTTTCACTCAGCAAAGAGGCATTCCAGCTCAAGGCAGCACCTGTGCTGTGGCACTGCTTGGTGAAGGGCAGCCACTCCTCTCCCCTCATCCAAGCAGTTGGAAATTTCATCAGGAAAGGCAACTAGCCTGGACAAGCATACAAACTGCTTTTAGTCAATCTATGCTGACTATTCCAATTACCTTCTGGGCCCTTAAGTGCCTGGCAAAGGTGTCATTGAGTACTTAATATTTTTTTATATTATCTGTCACTACATCTACTTCCCTCCTATTCATTACCTTTTTCCTTCCTCAAATTTTACCTTCATTTTTGAAAGTCGCATACATCTGCAGAATCACTTTTGTTTTCCTTTTATGATCCTTGTAGGTCTTAGCTCAAATCAATCAGCTTTCTAATTTTGTCACTAAGCAGTCAAGCAATGCTTGTCTGTATCTTGTATTTTAGGTCACCAGAAAGCTCTTTGCTCAGCCATGAAGGCCTTCTTCTGAGTCCCCCTCCTTTCTGCTCAACAAGATGGTTCCTTCCTGAGCTCTCAATAAGTTTTATTTAGAAATCATCCATCTTTCATGGGCCCTGTGTTTCTGTGGCAGCATCCCAAGGGATTTTGCTAAAAAAGGCTCCAAAAAGGCTGAAGTCTGCTCTTCAGAAATCTTAGCAGTCATAACTTGCTGATGATCTTTCCAGAGCACTTTGAATCATGAACCGAGCTAGCTCATGGTCACTCTGATCCCAGCTGTTATTTATCACCACCTTTGCCATGAGTTCTTCCCTTCTTGTAGCAGCAGGTCAAGCAGAGAATTAATCCTATTTCTCCCCTCTAGCAGCAGGATCAGGGAATGGTCAGCAACTGAATCAGTGAACCCCCTGCACTGCCTGCACGACAATTCAATCTCACTAGAAACTGAAACAAGCACGGTCTTACTTGCTGTGTGTACTGATAGAATTATTTGACACATAATTTTTATCTGCATTTGATTCAACATTCTACTAACCTGAAATTGTGTTATTTTATTTAATGTAGAAGGTGATAATTGCTATAAAAATAAAGGAAGGCAAAGTTTCCATTCTGAGTGAATTTAAAATAAATCCAGAAAAATCAAGAAGTAAATTAAGCCCATCACTGACAGCATTTTGTAGCAATAATAAATACTACTTACAAAAGTTCAGTAATTAAAAGACAACATCCAGCTTCATTAAAATTTATGGCTGAAGATGATTTGTTACTTTTCTATCTCTTGTACTCATACTAGGCTATTTTTCCTCATAGTTTTATTAAATAAAGACTGACCTGAGTGTTTTTTCAGGCACAATATCAATTTTCAGGCACAATTCAATATCAGGCCAAAATTACAAATTTTTATCAATAGAAACACTTATTTTTGTTAGGCAAAATAGACATATTTAGGTTGAAAAAAAACCCCTTAGAACTGGAATGAACAAACAAAAAAATACAGAACCAAAAAGCAAGAGGAAGTGGGCAAATTGAGTTGAATGTTCAACCATTTAAGCTTTATGATAGTTTCATTATCAAAAGTAAGTTAAAGGAAAGCTTGTCATCTGCCTCACTCAAATCACTTGTACAGAGATTTCCAAAATTGCAAAAGCCTTTTTTTAGTGGAGAAGTTACTGTTCCAAATATTTTTAGCTGGCACAAATGAAAATCTGCCAGAAGTATTGCAAGACTGCATGGGTAATAAATTTCCTTATGTGTGCACAATGTAAATTAGCCCTGCAAACCTATTACAGCAAGAACCAGGTAGTTTTAATGGATAGCACTGCAGTAGTTGGCAAACATCTTAATTATAAAACATTTTGTGAGAAAACCTAATTGTAAATGCTGCAATCAAAGTGTCTATAGGTTTTACTAAAATTATCAATATGATAATTGAATTCCCAAAAGATTTCCTGAATTGGTGAGCAACAAAGATTTCCCAGATATCTTCTTATTTTAACGGCAGACTCATCAGCAAATCCTAGGGCATTGAACAGAAAGAGTGCATTCACTATTCTGACTTTATAGCTGTGACAATGACTGCAAAAATTAACTGCTGCATTTCAGTAGTCCCAGTTGAATTGACAGGCAATAATTAGATACATGGACATGAAAAGAAAATCTCAGCAGCAATCAAGGGTTAAATGGTTTAGTTTTTAAGGTCAGGGCTTCTTAGCCATTGCAGTCAGCGAAGAAAACTGGTCTCTGGCTCTTGGTTGGGTGTCTCTCCGATAGTGCTGTATATGCATATCCACTGAGGAAATGCAATGGCAAGAAGTATTATTTGTCTTATAACTGTGTTCATTTTCTCTTTGGGCTTTTGTTTCCTGAGTATCAGTGTAGCATACAGACTATTATCCCTAATAAAACGAAGTTCATAATAGCCTCCTCCTTTTCAACAGGTCAAAGTTAACACTTGTTCAGAAATGGGAGATTTCCATCTGCTTTTCTCTGCGCCATTCAGAGCCTGCTCCTGTCACTTGACACCCCTCTTTCTGCCGGTGCCACGCGCCTGTCACAGAAGGTCGTGCTTGTAGTGTCAGCCTCTCCTGTCAATAGTGCCAATGCCACAAGAAGACTTTGGATATCAGACCTCCATTGGGCAACACATTGATTTGGAAATCCAGACAGGAAAAAGAACACAGGAGAGGAGTATTTTACAGAATATACACAGCTTCTCTGGGCATTAATTTTTCCCCCCAAATAATACAAAATGGTCACCGGCGTGAATACCTCCGACAAGAAACAGGCTGTGCCAATATTTTATTTTTCTCTCAGCAGCTAAACCAGCACAACTAACTTGTTTCAAAACATTCTAAAAATATCAGGATAGGAATGCATCTTTCTTCCAAAAAAACAAAGGTCAAAAGGACATCCTAATTAATTTCAATATATATCTTGCATGGTTCTTCGTAGGCTTTCTGTTAGGTATCTGCTAAACTATTGGGCTGTGTGTGTCACTGCCTTCCCTTCTACAATTATCTTTTATTTTCTTTTTCTTTTTTTTTTTTTTTGATTGTTTGTTTGTTTGGGTTTTTTTCTGTTTTTTTTGTTTTGTTTTGTTTTCAGAAGTAACTAGAAAGCTAAAATCAGCTACATGGAACACAAAGAAACATAGGACTAACAATACTTTTTGGTCACCTTACAAGTCTTCTGACTTTTTAAAGGGTCTTTTAATTGCCAGGACAGCTTATCTCCATTTTTAGGATTAATCCCTTCACTTTCTATGACTTCATGATGTCCTTAGCTATTATTTACTTTAAAGGCTGCAAATTTTTTGCTGTTTTTTGGCTTAGCTAACTCTTTCTCAGTAATAATAGTGCTGACATCTCATTACAGAATAAGTCAACTCAGCACCACAAGATTATTGACAAAGCCTTCATCATTGTAACCCAGATATTTTAATATTGGTATTCTTCCTGTACATGGGTACTTGAGAAATTATGAGGTCATTATTAGATCAGGTAAAACCTTGATGCAGATTTAATGAAATCAATGTTTTAACTATTAATTAAAAATGTAACTTCTTGGAACCATTCAGAGAAAATTCATCCTAATTGCATGTCTCATAAGTTGGAGGAAATCAATTTCAGCTTTGCATCCTCAATCAAAACAAAGGAGAAACTCTTTCAGCCAAGACAGGGAAGAAAGGTGTGGTTTCCACAGTTTATGTCCTGATCAAACACTGTATCATGATTTAGTTACTCTGAATCTGTCTGATCCAACAAGTTAAGCTGCTTGAGATAGTAATCACATGCAACAAGAAAAATGAAATGTAAATTAGTGGGTTATGAAGCTGATGAATACGTAAGTGGATGAGATCCTTTGACTTGCAAGAAACAGCAAGTCAGGTTAGAGGATCAGAACAGCCCTCTCCTAGCACAGAAAAAAAAAAAAAAATCTTTTTCTCTGTGGCATTAGACATTATAATGAGGGTTCATTTTACAAACTGAACAACTTCTGTGTTCTAGGTGAATGGTAGTGCTCTTCAAACGAAAAGATAAATACACACTGTCTCATCAGTGACATTCAGAGTTCATCTAAAACAAGGCATAAAAGAACCCTCCCAGCATTTTCCTGTATGTCTCTTCCACCTTGAAATTAACTACACAGATATAATTCAGCTACTTCCACACTGTAGACACAATTCTTTGGGGATTAAAAAAAAAAAAAAGAAGAAAAAATATTGATAGAAATGTACAGTATGCTGTATTCTATTTGAGATGCACTGAATGCTTTACTTCTGTCCTTTGCAATTGCATGAAAGGTAAAAAATAAAGAGAAGCATCTGACCTGGTGTAGTCATCCTCCACAAGCATGTGCTTTGGAATGGGTGAGTATCTTCCTGGTGAGATAGGGGCCAGGGATGCCTTGTACTCTAAAGTGCCATTGTTTCCAGAGGAGAGTATATGATTTTCCATTGGTGGAGAATAAGCTGGTGGGGAAAATGAACTTTTCTAGTCAGCAACTTTCATGTTTCATTAGATATCAAAAGAACATATTCTTTTTTTCAGTACCAAGAACATATTCAATGCTGTAAATAAGATCAAAGCAAACAATCGTTGCTTGAGAGAGCTTAAAATATAACAAGAAAGAATTAACAGCTGGAGTTTTCTTGAAAATACTAATAACAACAACAATAACAATAATAATAACAGTAATAATAACAACACAACAACAAGAAAAATAATATTGCTGGCTTATTTGCAGGGATTGACTCATCAGAGGATATTCAGTTCCTGAAAAGGGAATCTGAGTAAGGTCTGTTTGGGAAACATGAAACCTTTTCTTCCCTTAGGACTGACTTGAAGAAGGAAATGCAATTGGGAAAGAATGAGATTAAAAAAACACTTTTGGGCTCCAATGTGCAGCAATGGGATGGATATAGTAAGAAATCAATGCAGGATGAGAGCAGGAATTTTATGTATGGCAAGAATTATGTATACATTCAAAACTGTGATCTACTAAAGGTGCCCAAATCCCCAATATAATTGAAATTTCAGTTTCAACATAGATGGAATTTAGACCAATGTAAATGTGTATACTTAAATTAGAAAATGGATGCAAATCTCTTACATATTAATGCTTAATGATGAAAGTTACAGTTGTCTTTTTATATATTGGGTTTGCTGGTTTTGTTGTTTGTGGGCTTTTTCCTATTCTGAAGTTATCTAGGATATTTATAACTGGAGAGATGCAATAATATTTGTATTCTATCAGTACTTAATTTAATTAGAAAAAGAAATGATAAACAGAAAAAAACCAATGTTGCATGCTTCTGCAATGAACTATGATCAATTTACTGAGGAGAGGAAGACAGCTAAACTTTCTAGTATTAGTTTCAGTCTATTTTTTCAGATGCTGAGATACAGAATGCTTCAAAGCAAAATCTCTCTACAGAGAAAGGCCATTATGCATTCTGAAATACTCTGAACATGTAGGTATAATGAAAGGTTCCCTGAGGATAAATGAATCTGTATGCACCAACAGCTTGGGAAGGGCTACTGCAAATCTTTTCAACCTTTACTCTCCCTCTGGGATTATTTCTGTCTTCTCATATGCTGCTGATCTATAATCTGACATAATAAACCACACTGTTTCAGAACTCTGAAATTATTATTTTGAAAGTATTATAAAGCTGGAGATTGGATAGGGACATTTAGCATTTTTACTTCCTGGGCTTTGCTAAGATCCAGATCAGACTGCTACTGAACAACATGCTTGCCATCTGTTGTAACATTTGCCAACTAAATAGGCACCCTCAGTATGGGTGAGCATACCACTGACAGGCATGTTACAAAACCTTTCCTTCTGTTTTCATGGAGCAGTCTGAATAAGGAGAATTTGGAATATTTAGCTTTTCCCCAAACTTTGTCTGTCCAGAATAGCAACACTGCAAAAGTGCAGAAAAATTTCAATCCTTAGCATTTACTGCCCTCGGTAAATTTCCCTGCCCTTTGTTTGCCCTAAGTGCCCACAGAATTATTAGCAGGAAATCAAGATGGGCATGGATCGACTGCTGAAGCTCGTGTCAAAAATTAAATTGCCATCCAGATGTTAGATGGTGCAGCTGGTCCCTGTCGGTAGTTGAACCCACGGCAGACAGTTTTTAATGAACAACTAATCAAGAAAGGGAGTTTCAGTAATGAACTGTTTAGGCTAATGGGCACCAGTGGTATAGAGAGCTGCAGCTGAAATGTTAAGATTGCTGTGAATGACAAGGGAATGGGAATGCCTGGGTATGGACACCAGGAGGACTGGCAGGAGGTGTATAAGAACGATGTATATTGATAAACCTAGATTCATCAATAAGTAATAAATTCTCAGTATAATAATATGTACCTGCAAAGAAAGCCTCCACCCAAACTAAAACAAATACTCAAACCATTAAGAGGTGATGGTGGGAGACAAAGACGAGGTCGGAGCCTAGGATGCTCAGATAAGGAGACGAAAGAAATGTGAGTAAATCCTAAAGACATGCATAGTAGGGACATGGCAGAGACAGAAGATCCTTATTGCTGTCATCTCCTTAAAGGTCCAGAAAGCACTCCAGCAAGGAGGTTGTCAACATAAAAACCTATATGTGTATGACAAGGACTCCACAGCCAGCCAGCCACCCACCCTTGGATATGGCCACTTCAGGGAGTCGTCGGGATGCACGTGGATGCACATCTTTCTCCCTAAATGCTGGACATGAGCCTAGAGGATTTTGAGTGCATGGATATGACAGCCTGATTGAAATCAGATTGTTTTAAAATGAAGTCATCTTCACTTCCTACGGAATACTTCGCTGAGCTTTACCATATTATTTAAACAAATTTTCCTACAACAGAGAGTGCATTGAATACAAGGACAAATAAGGCCTTGGTTGTTTGCAAAAAAATGCCAGAAGAACATATATTAAGTTAATGGACAGACTGAGAATAATGCCAAGTGGAACAAGAATTTATGAACTGTTCACTACGTGGGTAGTGAAGCACTGGAACAAAGAAGCTGTGGCTGCCCCATCCCTGGAAGTGTTCAAGGCCAGGATAGATGGGGCTCTGAGCAACCTGGTCTAGTGGAAGGTGACCCCACCCACAGCAGGAGGAGTTTAACTACTTAAAGTCCTTCCAACACAAACCATTCTGCGACTCCGTGAATTGGATACACACAGAAAATAGGTAAAGTTTTGTAAGTACAGCAGTGATTTTTACATTCCAGTAAAATACTTTATTCAAATATGAGATATATTTGCCTCAGGCTTCTGCTAAGTTTGTACAAGATGGTTTGCTGCTTGTTCCAATTTTTCAATGGACAGAGGACTCCAGGCTACAAATCTAATCATATTTCAAAATACATTTGCATGTACTTATTGCTGTAATTTTCACAAGAGTTACAGTTCACTCTGATCACCTGGACAATGGCTAATTGGAACCAGCATAGCCATACATCTACATTGCTACTTTTGCTGCAAAAATACTTTAGCGGAGTTACATTATTTGCAATATTTCTTGAGTGTAGCATACTTGGGTGGCAATAAACATTCCATTTTTGTAGCCTTCCAAGCTGTTTCATAAACTTTAATGGGGTACTTTGAACAAGCCATGAAAAAATACAATCATCTGACAAACGGACATCTCTTGTAAAATAAGTTGCAGAAGTCACTTACAGTGAGTAATATCTGGTGGGCCATATGGATCTGTCATGTAAATGGTGGTGGGCTTTCCAACTTTCAGATACACTACATCTGATGTGTTCTTCAGTATGGCTACTGCCTCTTCATGGGTAACTTCTTCTAAACTGTAATTATTTACCTTAAAGGAGAAATCAGAAAGGTAAGTTGGAATGCAGAAACAGACATAAAAACGACACAGCCTTGCAGTTTTCAAAATGTTGGGAACATTGCTGTAAAAAAAAGAGCACTAAAGATTATAGAAGCAATGCTGCTGCAAGGTTGTAAATACAGTTTTCTCAGCACACGCCTATTCAAAGACTGATGTAGCAGTATTGAGACACAGAATCAAAATGGGTCAAGAAGGCACTTGTTTTTGACAATAGAAAAGTCCTTTGTGATGTTCTGCTACTGGTATAATCATTAATATAAAACCACAATTAATAATAATTTAATAATACCACATCAGTTATAGAAACTATCTACATTATTTAACCTAATAAAACGAACTTCCTGATTCATCTCTTAGCCTCCGTAGCTGGGACCTCAGGAATACTCAACATCCCAAATCTTTCCATCACTGATATGACACTGACAATTGAAATAATGAGAGGTAAAAAGTGGCATAGAGAATACCTACGAGGTGCAGGAATTGAAAAAGAACAGTTCTGAAGGGGGAAAAGGTATTTTTTAATGTGAAAGTTTGTCAGTTTTCTGGAATCACTGGAAAAAGACATTGAAAAAAAGTAAGAGAAAGTAGCACTAGTTCTGTGCTTTTTTTAGAAAAGAAAAACACTTAAGCAAGGATAAGAGTAGAAGACTACAGATAAAACAGGGAAGGAAATGGAGGCAGTAAGCTTTGCCTATTTATGCTTTACTCCCACAGCAAGAAAATCAAACGAAAAGTCTCAGAAGTGTTTTATTGTAGAGGCATATAAAAATTATTCACATATAAATCCACTATAACCACAGAATGTCAACAGTAGATTGTCCTCCTATAAAGAGAACCATGAATGTCCCCTGCCACAAAAAATTTAAACCTCCTGAACGGAGAAATTATAGGATAGGGGGGAAAAGTAAAGGGTGTAGATCCAGGTTTCAGATGTGGTGTAAGCCAACAGAAATAACAGAATCACAGGATACCTTGAGCTGGAAAGGACCCATAAGGATCATTGAGTCCAGCTCCCTGCTTCTCACAGTACTGCCTAAAACCGAACCATATGACTAAAAGCATCGTCCAGCTGCTCCCTGAATTCTGGCAGCCTTGGTGCTGTGACCACTTCCCTGGGGAGCCTGTTCCAGTGACCTACATTTCACAGGGAATGTTGTATATGAAACATTTTATTGTCATTTAAATTGCCATTTAAATGACACCATTCCACAGTTACTGCAAGGATTCCTTTTAAAGATTATGCAAGATGGAAGCAGAAGTCCCTCCTCACTACAGTATAATAGAACAGTAAATCACAGGAAAAAATACATTCTTTCAAGGGAATTTAGTATCAATAAATCATCAGCAACCTGAATGTGACAATAAGCAACTGCCAAAGGGTTTGGCAACTGGAAAGAAATCCAACTATTATGAATCACTGGAGGACTCTTCATATGCAGATGATTTCATCAGCACCAAGAAAGAATGATTGCTCGGACAGTATTGCTGAATGTAAGGATTCTGGTTAAACTTTTTTCCTTGTATAATTCTCAGGCTTGGTTTTAAGGTTAATTAAAAGGGACAATGGCAGGTATATTATGATAATTTGACATGAAGAGCAATGACAGAGTCTAGCGCTCAGAAGGGAGTTGCTGACAGTGTATGCTGTATTTTGACAGGTCTTCTATTTAAATAAAAATCTTATACCTAACTTCTATAAATTTCTCTATTTCTCCTTGTTATGAACAGGAATAACTTACATATTCACTTTTAATAAATAAATGTCTTAAATTAACAGGCTGGCAGCAGGAAGAAGTGACTGAAAATAAGCCTTTCTTGTTTATGTATTTCAAAACTGACAGACATTTCAGATTCACACTTTTAGAAATATGACCACAAGGTTATTCTTTACCTCTTCTCCTTCCCACGCTGTATGTTTATTGTATCTACCTTTTTGTGTTTCATCCTACATTTTTTTTTGAGGTGGAGAAAATCTCACATAATCTCACCCACTATACAGCTGCTGTAAAAAAATATTAGGCAAAAGAAGAAACAAAATGAAATATCTTAGCACTGTCTGGGTTTTGAATTTTTGGGCTTTTTAGAAGTGAATAAAACAATTATGACACAAATTGACTAGAAACAACTTTTTTCCCCCGTTTTGATTTCTGTTAGTTCGTGTTTTTTTGGGGTAAACTTAGCTGATAAAAATCCATAACAAGACACTTGGATGTCAGAGTTGTGCAGTCAGAAGACAAACAGCCATTTTAGAAACAGAAAGTAAAGTATGATACGTAGAAAACTTCTATTTGCTATGACAGATCCTGTGTCTTCTCTCTGACAATAACTTTATGCGACAGGTATTTTACCAACATTGTGTACAAATTATGGAAATCTGGAAGTCAAGACTTTAAGAGTCCAAGCAATTCTAAGCTAAGATTTAATGTCTATGCAGTTCATCCTTATATTTATCTTTATACACATAAAGATCCTAGAGTTCATGGCAAAGTTTATGTAAAATAATTCTGTCCTGGACTGCTCAGTTCTCAGTAACCAAAGAAATAAAGGCAGACTCAATGTACGCCAAGAGAAAATAAATAAGCAAACTTGTTGATTCATTCATAAAAACAAAGATCCTCAGTGGTGCCATAAGGTCTCTTTTAAGTGAGAGCTCTTTGAGAAGGAGATAAGATCACTTTCCTCAGTCATTTGCCAACATCAGCTTAGAATTGCAGCACAGAAAATATACAATGCTGGGTTGCCTTCAGAAGGCAGTCCTTGCTTTGGATCTACAATTCCCATTGACAATCTTATGTGCATGTATCAATATATTTTCTACTTTTTGATCATAAAAGAATGACCACAAATAAAGACATCTTTATGTACTCTGATATACAAAAAACTTGAATACCTAGAAGAATTATATTGTTCAGCCCCTTAGATGTTATAGCAAGATGACTGTCATATTTGATTTTTTCCATAAGGAAGTCTTTGGACAGTATTATTTAAAACATTGTGACAGAGATGATGAAAATAATTAGGAAAGGTGATGTGGTAGCTGTTTTTAATGGTAGGATTTATAAACAGAGAAAAATCTATCTGAAGCTCCAAGAGAGAATATTTCTTGAGCTCTGTCTTATTTCCATAAAAAAATCCCTATTTTAACAGAATTTCAAGTACTAAATCTGTCTTTTTCTGTGGTTGTGGCCCAATAAATGCATCGTAGCAAGACTTGACTTTCTCTTGTAGAGATGACCTTATATATTTTTGCATATAGCTTTCAAAAAGAGGATTGAGCTAGAGATAAAGAAGATAAAGGGTGGGAGATGCACACAAAGTAAGAAATCAAAGTGTATACGGCATGAAATCCTCTGAGAGGATGAATTTTAGTGCAGAAGGGCTGACTTTAATCTGAATGGGTAGAATGGGTACTGCATGCCAACTTTCTGGATCTAAGAAGCCAATTTAAGTAGCAATTAATTAAGGGGAAAAAAACCCTAAGACAAGTGCTAAAAAAGATATTTATCTGAGTGGTCAGTTTAGTCACAAAGTTGTATATTTGAGACACAAAATGCTGTGACAGGAGCCAAAGGAAAGGAGTCAGAAGGAAAACAGGCATGGGATAAGTGGGGCTTTTCTAATGGGAAAAGTTCCATGCAGTGAAAATTTAACGCAAACAGCACCGGAAGGAAAAAAAAAAATAGGAAAGCTTTTTCTTTAAATGAAAAATATGTAATATATAGACATACTGATAATATGAGAAACTAATAAGGGAAAGAAATAATATAGCAGTAGAGAAGGAAATTAAAGATACAAGTCCAATCAAAGAAGCTATTTGAGTGATGGGGGAAATCAATAAGCAATGGTGCCAAAGAGATATAAAAAGACCGGGGTGGATTTTTTTCTAAATAGCATAATCAAGGCAATGATGTATAAACCTAAGCAAGAGTATTTCATTTGGAGGTTTTCCTAGATTCATATTGGAAATCAAAAGCCACGAAAAGCAGCTAGAAAAGCTTAGAATCCCCAAAACGACTGTACAAGTGCTCTAAAGAATAATTTCCTTCACAACAATATAAGCTGATATGAGAAGAAGAGCTCTGGAGGAATAAGTCTGTCTTATTTAATTTTCCTTTTTAAAAGGGGATTCATTCATTTCCTCTATTGATTTAGGCTAAGAAAGATTTGATTCACTCAGTGAATGAGACAAAGGGGTGATCTTTACCTTACCAGTGGTAACGTTTGCTCTTCTGTAATATTCGACTTTACATTCAGACAGTGGATTTTCCTGAGTGAACATTTGCAGGTAAACACCTGCAACCTGCCAGACATAAATCTAGAATGCTGATGGCCTTTTTAAAAACTCAGTCACTTAAAAGGCTGAAAAAAGTGGAATGTTTTCCAGTGCTGAAGACTCATTTGTACTAAGGATGTAAATCTGTTTGCATTAACTAAATACTTATCATCCCATGAACTTGTGAGTTACTTGCACAAGTGCTGGACTGTTTCCTAAAAAATGATCCCACAAAGACAGCCAAAATCCCTTTGAAAGAACACCTCTGATCCGAACCAAACGCTAATCTACATGCATCTTGAATTACATGCTCTGATTACTTTAATAAAAATGTGATCCTGCATTCATATACAATCTGAAAGAAACAGATACTGGTCAGGGACCCTGTAAGGAACACATCAACAGTTGCACAATCACAACCCCACTGCAGTCCTATGAAATTACCAGAAAATTACACATTTTTTTTTTAGAAGAGAATTGGGAGCAAGCATAAATTTCTGAAAAGGAAAGTGACTCCTGTTTCTTTCTCCTGTTTTCATCAAGAAAACAGAACCAAATTCAATCTCTTGTTATATACAATCGATGATCTGTCTGATTACATGGGCCAAGAAGAAACAGTATATGGCCCAAACGTGCAGGGGTATTTTGGGATAGGTGACATATTTTAGAAAAGCTCATAGTTATAAAATATAAATATTAACTTAAAAGTTTCTTATAAACCCTAAAGGTTTCAGTATTTTCCCTGAAAAATGCTTTGCTTCTAGCTATTAGTGTTGCCATGTGCTAGTAAAACCACAGGGTTTTATACTGATTTCTCATTTATTCATTCTCTAGATAACAAACTCTTCCAAAGCAAGATGGTGCTATGAGATAAAAGGAAGTAATTATTATCTGAGCTGTAATAACTGAAACCATTTTTCAGCTTTTCCTGATAATCATTAACAGTGACCTTGAAGAGGTGAGACATGCACCATGTTTGGAGGTGACACTTCATTTCCCTGTGAGATACTCGAAGGCAGGGCTGCCATAGACTGGAAGAAGGGCCTGAAGAAGACTTTATGATGTTCAGCAGGAAGAAACAGTACATCCTTCTCCTGGCAGAGGCTAATCCCCAAGAATAGCACAGGCTGGGCACTGACAGCAGCTCTGTGGAAAAGTGCTTGGGGCTCCTGATGTATGGCAAGCTGGGCATGAGCCAGCTGCGTGTCCTGGCAGCAAAGAGGTCAACAGCATCCTGGGCTGGATGAGCAGGAGCACAGGCTGGAGAACCAGCAAAGGATTATTCCTCAATAGCTGCCACTCACTAGACTGTATGTGGAAACTGTGTTCAGTTTTGGTTCCCTCACTACAGCAAAACTAACAAAAGGAGACAAGTTGAGAGGTGTGCTACTGGGGTGGAGTACTGATCTGATCTGGTGACGAGAAAATGGGGGATCTTGGCATTTTCAGCCTGGAGAAGGGGTTCCTCTGAAGACAATTAATAACAGACCCCCAGTGCTTACAGGAAGATCATCAAGGCAGAGCTAAGCTTTTCAGAGTCACATGTGGTAACAGAATGAGAGACAGCAGGCAAATGTTGAAACGAGAGAGGGTCAAACAGGTTATCAGGAACAGTATTTTCCTCAGGAGGACAGCTGAGCAGTGGAACAGGTTTCCTGGAAAGGCTCTACAAACTCCATCCTTGGAGATTTTTGAGATTCAATTGGGTAAATCCCTGAGCAACCTTGTCTGGTCCTACAGCTGACCTGAATTACCCTGTTGGTCTGGGATGCTCTGTGTGTGGTTTACTTTTCCTCCTTTCCAGGGCAGAGAGAAGCAACCTTGCTGAGACACACACTGCAGTGGGATTCTCACCACTGGCCTTGCCACCAGCAGAAGGAGACATTACCACAGGCATCACCACCACAACACAGTGAGGGACTTTTTCTCCTAGCTGTAAGTCTTCAGAGCAGAGCTCTGGTCTTTTGCTTTCATATATATCTAGAAAAACCACTCAGTTTCTGGTTTAAACACTCATGGTTTCCCCAGTAATTTTCCAAATGGAAACCTCAGGATTATCATACAATGGAGCATTTTCCCGTGCAAGTGCTCAGGTTAATAAGTCTTAAGTTCAGGCTTGGTGCCACAGAAATATAACTACATGACATGCCCTTGTACAGATTTCACAATAATCACAATGTATTATTTATATAACACATGTTCTGCAATGCTTACCACATTATTAGCAAATCTGATTTAATAACATTAGGGTCATCAAGTTGCAAACTGCTTAGGTGGCCCTTTCTTGTTTTACATTTCAATATTAGTTTTGATTTTGCATCTACATTTCTAATATATCTTAAATTTAAATTAATTTGATCTGCACATTCCTTGGGCTCTGAAAGCATTCCACACAAAATTATCTGAATGCAGATACAAAAATTAAACAAGCTCCCCAGCAGCTGCTGAGAATTCCATAAGGATGAAAAATTCTTTTAAATTCTATAGAGAAATGATGGGAAAAAACCAAAGATCAAGAAAGGATGCAGTGCTGAGAAGGAAAAAAAAAAGAGGAACTGTTCAAATGTATAATCAATAAGAAATCAGTGAAGCAGAAGCAGGGCTGTATAGATGACAAGGGTAATATTGTGTTGAAACACTGCCAAAAGAAAGTAATTAATTCTTTCACTCACTTTTCATAAAGGAACATGAAGTCAATGCCATGAATTGTCAGATAATTCACAAATTAGGATAGAAAAATACTGAAGGTACAGAAGTTAAAAACAAATCAGGGTGTCTTTTTGGAGAGAATCAGGAAACATGGCTGCAATCTGCATGAATTTTAGAAATAGATTTTCATTTGTAAACGTACCTCCAAATATGTTATGATTAAGGTATACAAAGAGTAAGCTGACTTGTATTTTGTTGTTATGCAACAGTGAAAAACTTGATCTGGAAGTACATAACTAGAGGAGAGCAATATTTTCAATGATTCTTTTTTGCTCATTTACATGCAGTGATAAAAGGAGACAACACTAAGCAAAGAAACCATCCAGACTGAAAGGAAAGAAGAACAAAGACATCAAACACAATGCAAATGGCGTCTGCTCATTTTCAGAAGCATAAATTTGTCACAGTGAAGAAACATCTATATCTGACTGCAGTGAATCACAGGTTTAAGGCTGAGATGCTTAATAGAATAGTCCTATAAAAGTCTGAGAAGAATTAATTAATGCACAATGAATAGAAATAATTGTATTTCTATTCAAATTCATTCTGATGAAATTACATTGGAGAGGGTGAATGTGGGGTTTTACATCTATTTGGTTTTCTCTTATATATATATATGTGTGTGTGTGTATGTGTGTGTGTGTGTGTGTGTGTGTATTTACTACCTCATGTGAATTGGAAGAAATTAAGAGTAAAGTTACAAAATTTACAGATGACAAAAACCACCAGGAATTCTCATCAGGGTAAAAACCAACAAAGAACAGCTGAACAGAAGCAGATTTGCAACAAGTTGCAAGAAAACTGAACTACAAATTTGGCAAACAAAAATATACATTTCTACAGCAAAATAAGCCAAAACTTCATTATCCAACAGTGACTTGAATTTTACTATGCTGAGATTCTGCAAAGAAAAAATGCAAGGAAATTTTGAGTTCTAGTTTCATTTTGCTTTGATTTTGCTAACACCAGTTGATCCTTCAGCTGTTTTATCTATCCACTTGGGTTAATTAAAAAAGACAAAGAGTCACCAACCCAGCAACCAGGTGCCTTTCCAGCACTGTTTAATACTCTGTATAAAATGTTTGGTCATCTTCATGTGTGACTGGAACACAGTGTCCCTAGCCAAATAAAGAAAACCTCAATTAGGCACAGCTTTGCAGGCAGCAAAAAAGGTTGTGGCGATTTGTTACTGCTTAAATATCGCATTGCAAAACAGGGCTACTCCAGTGCAAGTTCTTTTCATTGCACTTTAAAAAAAAAATGTTTCTCTATCTGCTGAAATCTACACAAATGCATTGACATGAACACAACTTGGCATAGATTAACTTGTACTAATTCATCGGGTCGGGATTTCCCCCTCAACATTGAATTAAACAAGATCTGTGAATGGGCAAGCATTATCTACAAGAAACAATGAACCAGCACTGCAAATAGTGGGAAGAATTTCCTGAATTGAGTTCCATCAGAAGAATATACTTCCTCAAGAGAAAATTTGGAAAATGTTCTGTTTTTTTTTTATAATATCTATATGGAATATGTACATGAAGCATTTCTACCCGTACTGAAATGTACGCAGCAGCAGTATGTAGACTAATCCTATAAAAATCTGAAAAGAGTTAATTTATTAATTATGGGTTTATTATGTGACTGTATGTGGTCCACTGACAGTGGCTACATGTGGGTCAGTTACTGGCATGTTTTGACATCTCTCAATTTACTTTCAGCAGTAGAATCAGTACTACCTTAACAAACAGTTTGTCAAAATCTTTTATGGTGCATTTTGACTAGTTGCTTATGTGCATAACACATTTATTCTTTTCTCTGCAAAAGGTTATTAAAGCAATACAATCCGTTGCCTTCATAAAACGTTAATTTTCCAGAGGAATGCTTTTTTAACCTCCGTCTCAGAAATATAGAAAAAGAAAAGGAAAAATGAAGACGGTGGAAATATAAGTTATAATTATTATGGCAGTTGTATTGGCTACCCCCAGGAAGATTTTCAGCTAAATAAATAATGGGATTTAAGTTTGTAATACTTACCATAAGAAGTCTATCTCCAACCTGCAATCTCCCATCTTTTTGTGCAGCTCCCCCATCAATAATCTTGGTGACATAAATGCTGTTGTCCCCAGGGATGTGTTGGTTTCCTACCCCTCCTGCAATACTGAATCCCAGACCTGGAAAAGATATTGTAAACAAAACATTAGCAATACAACATATAATATTAAAGAGAAGTGGAAGAGTAGCATTTATACTGTAAACTTCGAGTATTTTTTACAGAAACACAAATAACAGGGACAGAACTAAAGTAAGGAAATTCTTTGCCATTTACAGTTATAGGAAGGTAGAGAGAAAAATGATTGTACCAGTGATGATTCTGTACACCCTCCTCACTGGGGTCCAGTGCAGCCTACATCAAGAAGTTATGGCCCAGCTTGCCCTAACTAGCAATAAAACTCTGAAACTGGGAGTGTATTTTGTTAAATATTGGTATAAAATACATCAGCATCTATCAGAACAAAATGCAAAGCCTTCTGATTGTCCACAGAATTTGAAAAGTACTTGGAGAGGTCTAGCACAAGTTTTGCAAGTTTAAGTAGTGCCACAGTGAAGGGTCAGTGAAAGTAAAAAAGAAAAACTGTAGATGTTCGATTTAAAGTGTGGCTTTTTTTCTAGAACACAAGTCTTTGGCTATGGATACATAAAGTAAGAAAGCAACAGTCCTTTGTGCATATATAATTTCTATTCAGTGCTCTGTGAAATTCCTAGAAAAACACTCAAAGACCCAAACTTTGGAACAATGTCAATAATACATGCCCATATGATTAGAAAAGGAAGGCAAAATAAATAGCTGTTGGGGGAAGAAAACAAGACAGTTTTCCCCTTTTCCAATTTTTTTTATCCTCTGACACATTGAATAAACAGACAAATCATTGCTTTAATTTTTAAGAACATTTTTATCTCTCAATAAGAGAAAAGAGAGTAATGACAGTGCTTGATTTCCATAAAAATTAACTTCATACAGATAATTTTTCAGAGATTATACAGCTAATGGGAACTTCCATTTGAACAAAGAAGCTGTTACTGACAATAACCTACTTAGGTTATTGCTCCAAATAGGGATTTCTCTTTCAGCTGTACAGAAAAACAGTTATATCTATTTAGAGAGTAATCACTGGTTTTATCTATGAAATCTGTGCTGTTCACTCATTCCTAAAAGAAACATGTTGGTAATAGCTGTATCCTGAGCAGTAAAATGCAGCAGTAAAAAGTGAGTTGCCTGAAATTTGGCATTTCATCACAAACTCAACAGGGAGACTGCTTGGGCAATAAAAATTAAGGGACAGTATATTTAATACACACAACAATTTTTGGCAGCTGTATGGATACAGAGATAAGGGTGGTTTTGGGTGAATTAAATATTGTTAAGGTTTTTTTTCCCACATTATTTTCATTTGACCATTATTTTAGCTTCAAAAAGATGTGAGGTCAGATACTCTGATGGACTACTTAATGGATAGTGCCAAACCAGTAAATTCCAAAGAGAAACCTTTACATTTATATCTGAAATTGAAACACTGCTTAATTAATTGACTATTAACAATACACATGAAGTTAATTCAGAAGTATGGGGTAATTAAAATAAAGCTGTATTGAATTTGCAGCTAAAGCTGGCAATCACTGTTACTATTTATGTGTTACTGTCACTACAAGGATAAAAAGATTATGATTTTAACAGCATGGAAGAGTTTTTACCTGGGACTACTAACAAAGAAGAGAAAAGATGGGGTAACACTGTGGGGAGCAAAGGGAGAGTGGGTAGGAGAAAAAACTGAGGAAGAGAAAAACTTTCCATGTCGATCAATAATGATTTAATTTCATTGCTTAATCATACTTGCCTTCTTTAAAAGATTTCTTCTTGGAAAGAACGGGGAATGGAACAATGGCCCATTTAATTTTATTTAAATGACTTCTGCTAATTACTAGGGCACAAGGGAAGTATGCTACAGAAAAACTTTTGGATAGGATTTATATGGTCAAATGACATCAGACAACTATGCTAATCATTTATGCTATCATACAATAAATGAAAATTCATTAAGAGCTTTTAAAGTATGATTCATCTCATCTCAGTGAGACATCTGAAAGAGATGAGATGAATCACACTTTTGGTTTCTGAAAGGCTGGGGTCTGGATGTGGGAAGAGGTGAGTGGGAAGATCAGTGCCATGAAAGTTCACAATCTGAGCTCATTTAGACTGAAGGTTTCTGTTTTAAGACTTCAGGAAAGTTTGCTCAACCCTGGTATGCATCCCTGGTCACTCACTACAGCAGATAGTCTTTTCCCTTGTTCCACTGAATTAAAAAAACCCCTAAAATAAAACAGCATATCTAATTGCAGAACCTTTTTCTTATTGACTCCTCTGCTTAGGAAAGCAGTTCCATCAGAACGCAGATCAGGAGTTGATCACTTCCACTTTTGCTAATGTGCAATCTGCTTCACAGAAACAGCTGAGCGTGGACAGAGTGCTCAAACTCCTCACAACAGGAATTAGATGGACGATCAATTCGGAATGGAGTTGAGGAAGGAATGTTTTATGATGGTGGTAGTGAGGCATTGGCACAGGTTGCTCTGAAAAGTTGTGGATGCTCCATCCCTGGAAGTATTCAAGGCCAGGCTGAATGGTCTTGAGCATTGAGCCTTCAGCCTTGAGCAACCTGGTCTAGTGAACGACAGGGTTAGACCTTAAAGATTCCTTCCAACCCAAACCATTCTATGAGTCTACGGTTCTGTGAAGAAGAGACTACTTCAAGGGGGAAAAAGAGAGGGAACTGGATTTAATACTGGTGCACATCCAAGTCAAACTCAGCTTTGTTCGAAATCACTGAAGAGGATAGGCTCATGTAAGATTCTCTCAATGTGTAAACTAGGAAAACCTAATTTCCTTCCATTTCCACTGGATATGTGTTTGTAAAATTCATCTGCCTCTGAGTTCCACAAATGCTGATCACTGATCCTGTGAATAATAAGGTGTAATAATCCCATGAAACAGCAGACACTTCTGGTATCAGAAAAAGGAAAAGGGACAGGGACAAAAGCTATTCCATCAAAAGTAGAAACTGCAGAAAAGAATGCTGATATTAACAGATCAAAGATATTTAGTCATATCTTTCCCTGGGATTATTAACAAAAACACATTAAAATGTTTGACTATTTACATCTATTTTGCATTATTTGCTGTACCAGACACGTTTTAAATCTATCACTCCATTAGTAAAAAAGTATGTTCTAACTACTGTTCTAGTAAAAGTAAGCTTGGAGGCTTCCCATATAATTAGTCCAGCAAAGTTGGACTAATAATAATAATAACATTAATAATAATAAATAATAAAATCTCTGTTTAAGACACAGTGGGTGAATTACACTGCAGGCGTAGCACTTTGCAGTAACCAGAGAGGGAGCCTAAAAGATCAACTGCAGCTATGTAATGTCAGCTTTTTAATGAGAAGTGAAGTTCTAGAAACTCAGTCATAACCTCAAAATGGATGTTGCATTTTGCTAATATCCTACACAGAGAACCAAGCTTATTTTAAATCAGCTAACAGAATGAGGATTTTAGAACACAAATCCAACATGAATTTCACAATTCCAAATAAGGGGAAGCCAAAGAAAGCAGTCATTTAAGTCATTTAACCTTAAAATATAGTTAAAAAGTGTTTGTTTTTCATATAGTTAACCAAAACAGTGTGCTTTAGAGACATAAAACATGTAATTCCTAATTCCTATCTGTACCACAGTACACCTCACCTCATAACTGACCTGTGAGCACAGACTAACTTGGTGAAACCACAACAAGCATAGGGCTTGTAATAGGAATATCATATTAACAAATGAAATGGGAATGGGAGTGTGAATGTAAGCACTAGAAGAAAGACCAAAAGCTAGAGAAATCATGTATATTGACAATACACATCACAAGCAATAAAAATTAAAGAGTCATTTCTGGCAAGCCTGGACAGAATGTCTGGACTCTGTGAGACCATAGCACAGGTGTCTTGTCAGCAGAAGACCTTGCACCAAGGGGCACGTTGGCAGCAAGATTACAGCATGGCACATCTGCCATTCTCTTGCCTGTAAACCCAGCAGCGAAGCAGGTCATATCAATAAAGGTGTGTGTTTACTAAATAAAGAAAAGCAGCAAATGACCAGCCACCTTGTTTGAGACTGAGACTGAAGAAAGGATTATTCAATATGAAGGACCATACACAACAACAGTAGACTTCTACAGGGTATAAATAATTTCTCCAAAAATCAGTCAGTCCGTGGCTGCCAATCAAGAAAATGCCACAAGATGTGGTAAGGGTTTGATGTCCCATGTCCTTTGTGTCACACACAAGTGAGGCAGAGCACCTCAGCACATGCATCTTAGGGGATGTGGATAAAATGGAGAGTGAAAGAAATACATGAAAGGAAGATCATAAATGGTTCACTTACTCAGTAATTTAATGATAAATGTCACTATCCCTCCCTGTATAGTCTCTCATGCTTTTTACCACATTTAGTTTTCTTCAGGTGTGAAAAAAAGTGATTTGCTCCAGAGCACCGTGTGAATTCAGATTTTAAGAAACTGTTTCAGGTAGCAAACCAGAAAATACCACCAGAAAAGACCCATGCAACAAGTTGCCCCACTGAGGCCCTTCCCTGATGCTGCAAGCCTGGCTGCTCTCTGGCATGTGACACCTCATCCATGCTCCTGTAAACAATGGGACATGGCATCGAGGAACCCAACCTGGGGCAGCTCTGCCTTTCCAAGACCAGCCAGTTCTACAATACTCAGTTAACAAAAGGATGTAGCTTGGTTTTATTTTATTGTTTAAATTGTCAATCCTGGAAAAATGAAGCAAAATCCAGGTTTCTAATTAACCAAATTTCACTTGGAGTGAGGAAAGGAACATGGGTAATACAAAGTGCTTTGACTGATACAGTGATTGACTTGTTTTGACAGGTACCACTGTTATGTCCAGTTCATATGCATAAACAAACTATAAAAATGTTAATTATAAACAAAGGAGTAGCAGAGAATGTCTCCCCCTGCCCTTTGCTCAAGCCTCTTGTTGCCAGTTTCAGCTTTCCTGGAGGACACATATAGCACATATTTACAATAACACCTCACAACTGTGGACATTTAATATGCTTGTTATAGCTGTGACTTATGATTGCTGCTCGTTATTGACAGCAGATTCCTTTTTTATTTGGTGCATATAAAAATAAAATACATTACAAAATAAAAATTAAAATTTGTTTCAAAATAATTATACACTGTTAAAAAGAGGGACTGATCTTTGAGCCTCTACAGAGCTCCCTCTGCCTTTTTTCATCCTATGAATCAGTTCTGAGAAACTATTAATCCCAAGTATATGAAGTCACTTTATCTTATCCCCTTCATGTTGTAGTGGTAGAGTCAAATATCAATTTATTTGAGTGAGTTCTTATAACAATTCTTATTCCTGATGTGTGTGACAGCTTATGCCAGAAGGACTTACGTGAATAAAATTTGACTACATTTTCTTCTGTGGATGAAAAAGTCAATCTAAAGTACAGTATGATTCATAAAACTTTTACTAATATTCATGACATATTTAAAAGCTGTCTACTTTCATTGCCATGGCTAATTCTTGTTTCAGACCCTGCTCCCAGATCACTTCAGAAGGCTCTTTTTGTAACCAACAATTAGATAATAACCCAGACCAGGCAGAAGGCCCAAATCCCTGCACATCTAACAGAGCATATTGTTATCTAATGTTTCTTTCTAACGGCCTCGGGTTAAAAATTTCAAGAACCTTCCTTATTGTTTTGACATTTTTTTCCAGAAATATCTAGTGTTTTGGGTTATTTCCCAGTTGATGTCAGATAGAATAAAAATGATGTACAGTGCCATTAGGTAAGAAGAATATTGTCCAAAACCAGCTTACACAGGGAGAAAATTATTGTTCTCCTTACACTGTGTGGCATTATATATTCGTGCCTTCAGGTATTTATCCAACTGTTTTTACACATTTCCTTTCTTCTTGCCCACAGCCATTTTCATAGTTATTATTTTCATTAATCCCTACATTCTGGCTGCCAGTGCATCCCCTCTCCATGCTAGTGAACCAACAGAGATGCCAGATTATAGTACAGACGCTGCTGAGGAGTAAATTGAGCAGCATACACAGCACTCCCACCAAGTATGGCCAGCACGCTCACAAGAGATGCTATGGCTCGATGCTGTTTGGCAGCTGTGATTATACAGCAGGCAAAGAGAATCCTTTCCTTGCAAGTGATCACTGATATTTTTCTGTACTGAGACAAACTTTGGTCAAGGTTTTAAAAGAAATTAAACATATTAATAAACAAAAGTTTTCATATTTTATTTGCCTTTATCTGCACAAATATTTAGTTCCGCAAACTCAAATTTCCAAAATAAATTTCAATACTATAGTTAGTTCTGATTTTACCTATTCTTGATTTAAAAAAAGAAGACAATCACTGACATTTCAAACATTATAGTAACAGAAACTTGCTGCACAGCCCAGTGCAAAAATGTGCAAAGGTGTGTCCTTGATGAACACAGAGATATTGATCTCACTGAGAATAAAATAGCTTCGAGACACTGCTGCATATGTACATTCATTGTATCCCAAAGAGTTCTCTGAAGGACTGAAGGCTTGGAAAAATGGCAGCCAGCTGAAACTCAGAGGAATCTGTGGTGGTAGCTGCTATCTGGTGATGCAGCGATGCCAGGCCAATTTCCATACCTTTGACTGAGAATATCTAAGCAGGTTTTCAGCATATATAATTTTAAAATTTGGCTACCATGCTGCTAACTGCAGTTCCTTATATCTGTTCCAAAACAGCTTCCTGCTGAGAGGTCCTGGAAAACCCCTGCCCACCACTGCATTCTCTGAGCTTGCTCTTCTGCCAGGGGCAGGGGAATGTTAAGCATTAAGTTTTCTCTTGGGACACAAAGGGTTCATCAAAATCATCTGAGACCCACAAAAGTCAGAAACACAGAGAAGTCCATAATATGGAAAAAACATCATCTGGATATTTCAGGGATTTTCTGCTGAGTTACTCAGCTGTAGCCTCAGAAGCAAATATAAACAACTTCAACTCTTTTCCACGTACTTTTTTTCATTTTTTGGGGCATCAAAATCAAACATTGCAGCCAAATTTACTGGGTTACAACACGAAAGGAAGGAATCTGTTCTCAGGAAACAGGGCTACACTCCTTAGCTTAAAAAAAAAATAAAAATTTCCATTTCCAGCCAGAAAGGAAATGATGAGAAACTGAGATTATGATGCAAATGTTAATAAAGCTGCAAGGCAGTGAGTGCATGTTTAAAAACAATCATGCTGTAGGTAGAGTAGATAAAGCATTGGTTTACATTATCATAATAGTAAAGCTAATCTTCCTGTAATCTTTAATAAAGCTTTGAAAACACTTCTTGTTAAATTATAGTGCTATTTGTAGGAATTTGTAAAAAAGTTCTTAAACAAGGAAATGAAAACAATCCCTTCTTTTCTATTGTTTTGCAGTTTAATGTTTTCCCCATTATGAATTTTTTTGTGTGCACATATTTATCCCGAAAGATACATTCTCCTTAGATGTAGTAGAGAAGAAAGGAAACAGCAAGTTAGGAAAATACACTTAGAGCCTCATTAGAAGTTGTGTTTATTCTGTATTTTTACGTTTATTCAAATTAATTAGGAATAAAATTCCCAGAAAGCACAGATAATAAGCAGTGGCCTAATTGCACAACAGTAATTCTTGAGAATACTTTACAACTTGCCTTGAAAAGATCAGGGAATTTTCCTAATTATTCCCAATAATCTCACTTTTAAAGCATTAATGAGGATTCAAGTTCACTGAAAATCATATTAAATCACACTGTCACAATTTTACCAGTGTAAGTGCAAGAAAAAGAAAATTATTTCATTTTTGACATATACAGACACTCCAAGAATTATAGCAAGCAGTTTGGTTCTTTTGGAAATAAACACATAATACACCAAGTCTAAATATTTCACGTTAAGACCAGTCAAATTAGGTTTTTAAAAAAGTGAAGATTAGTGTCATGAAACAGAAAAATCCAAGATCTGCCTCTTAGGAACAGGATTAACTGCTTACATCTGACGTTTTTAAATGCCTTTCTCTTCTCACATCTCCATATGCCTACAACTGAACTGAATGAATGGACAGTTCCTTTTCATGCAGGAAGCTTTTGTGTATCTTTGGTGCATCCATAAGGACAAATAATCCTCACATCCAGGGGCACTAAATATCAGAATTTTTGATTAGGGTAGACATCATCTGGCTGGCTGCCTGGTGACAGGATCATTTAAATCTTGCAGGGAATAATGGTAAACACAGCACAAGCTGAATGTGATATGAATGGACCGCTAAAGGCTACCCTTTTTTTTTTCCCCCTCATTCTTTTTTTTTTTTTTTTCCCCTGCATTAACAGCATTTATCTTGGCAAGAGGTTTTTGGCTTTGTTTTGGGTTTTGTTCTGGTTTTCAAATCCCATCCTCACCCCTGCTCTTTCATTCACTTGGGCAAAAATCAACTGGACTATACATGACTACAGATGACAAAGACATCCTGGGTAAGTGTTCAAAGCCACGTTGGATGGGGCTTTCAGCAACCTGGTCTGGTGCAAGGTGTGGCTGCCCACAGCAAACAGGATGGAATGCAATGATCTTTATGGTCCCTTCTGGCCCAAACCATTCCATGATTCTAAGCAGCCAGCTGTCCCAATCAGCAGCAAAAAGCCAGGTGGAAGCCAGGTGGAAGCCAGGTGGGAGGTTGCACGGTGCATTTTTACGATGGTCATATGTTGACCTAAAAACTCACTAATGCCAAAAGAAACAACTCTGATACGCTCCCTGCCTTCGGCCACACTTCCCCACTGCCTGCCTCGTATTAGCCGTGAGAATTTTCTAGCCAAATGGCAAATTGAACATGGCATGAAACCCAAGCCAATTTAACCTGAACCACAGACCAGGTGCACATTGACCGTCATTCCCAGCGATGGCAGCAGTAAGAGCTGCCAGGTGAGGACGGTGCTGGGTTCACCTGTCCCCTCTGCTGGCCGCACACTTTTGTACATGGCCCCTCATTACAGACCTGTGACTCCTACGGAGAGCAGTGCCAGGTCGTCACTGCTGCCCTGCAAACTCCATTTGAAGGATGTGGGAAGAAGGAAGGATGCACGGACAGGAGCAAGTAGCTGAAGTGAGGAGGACAGAAATGGCTGTTTAGGCCAGTAATGCACCTGAAAATAAGTCAGTAAAATACACCTTTACAGCATGAGTCCTACTGGGAGGAAAGGGAAAAATAAAACTGGTCTGCTAAGCTTAAGAGAGAGAAAGAGAAGTTAACAATCATAAGTTTGTAATGCTCTTGAGAGCTAAGCCAGATCTACAGTGGAAGAAAACAGTGTAGTAGTAATAATGCTTATTCAATATTTCTGTAAATTTTTGCTTTGGAAGATACACTGGTACTATGAACCTCTTTTCTTGGCTAGAGAATGAAATATCAAGTCTTTAACTCACTCTTTCAAGAGAAGTGTGAGGCTTGAGAATGATTTAACCACCTTTGTGTGCATTGTGAGAATGTCTAATCTAGAGCATAGTTATACATGCAGGTTGAAAGCAGGGCTAAATCAAATTATCTCTACTGTCCCATTTTTTTTTTCAAAATTTAAAGGCAATTACCCTCATTACCATAAATATGCCCTTATGGCTGCATTTATTTTAACTGTAGCTCCTGTTAAAAATGCCATTTTTCATCAACATATAATTGATAATCAACCAGCTCTCTAAGGTTTTCATTTTGAGGAGAAGTATCTAGAAATGGGATCAGCATGGCAGATCTAGATCTCACTGGTGTAAAACCAAGTAGTCCCCTTTCCCTGACTCTCTCCTCTCTTCCAAGACAATTCAACAAAATCTTGAAGGCTTTTTTTTCCCCTTTTTTACTCACTCTTCATGGTCTTGAAGTTCACTTGACCTTGTTTAATTCCTGATGCTACATAAATTCAGACACATAACGTTTGGGCAAAGGAAAAAAGTAACAGGGCATGGCTCCTCTGCAGTGTTAGGAGACAGGCAGGCAGTTACAGAAACTTGGAATGACTGCAATGAGAAGATGCAAAGAGTCTGCTATTGTTTTTACGTTATTTATTAACTTGGGTTCAAATCCTGAAACATGGTTCGCTTTCCATGCACAAAGTACACCAGCTGTTTCAGGTGTAGGAATCAAATTTATGCTGACAGTTGATCAGTTTGCCAGTCATTAACAAATAGTACCTATGTCATTTTCTGCACAAATTACTGTAATTACTGACAGCAGCACAAGATATTTCATCTCCTAATAATGCAAATGAAAAGCATTTGTTCCTGTAGATGTGCACACCAAGATGTGCCTTAAAGTACTTATTACTTTTTGATGAGATGTTAAATTTTTAAAGTCTTTGTACTATGTAAATCTGTGCTTTTCCTGCCATGTCTCTCTGATATAGATTCAATTTTGTAATCTACAGACTTGACACAGAAGAAAATTATTCCAATTCAGGGAGAAATGCTATTTGCTCTGCATAACATTAGGTGATGTATCTGACTGAGTACAGCTGGGTCTCTGCTAAGTTGAATGGCTCTTTGAGACAAATATTTAATAATTTGTCACCAATAAAATGGAGACAGAAGGAACAGTCTGTCAGTTTGGGATCTGTTTAACAACCATACATGTCAGGGACAGATTCATCAGTTTCTTTTATTTGTCCTCCATCTGATGAGGGAAATTTATCTTCTCATTGCCTTTGCGAAGCTGAACAGAAACACTTTATTGAAAAGCACTCTGTCAATTATGTTGAAGCTTGAAAATACAAAATGAAATCAAAATTCATTTTGCAGCCTCTTAGCTATTTGCAATCAACCCATAAATAATCAATCTGTCATCCATTCAGTTACTTCCTTCTTAAGAAAACAGAGAGAAATCAAGGCACAAGTGTATATGTAATTTTGCTTTTTTATGTAAGGCAATTTACAGAGCCGTGATATTAAAAGCTGAACAGGTATATAAATGATACAGAGAAGGAAAACTGATGATGCTTATTGAACAGAAGTAATAAGGCAAAGACAGTCTGAAAATGGATTCATGAGTCATTGCATTTTGCTTTGATTCTTTTTGTTTCTCTGAAACTGTAGTTTGGGTCCCTTAGTTCAGTTTACTGATGATGCGGTCTTGCAACGTTCTAGGGAAAAAAGTGAAGCAAAACCATTTTATTTGCCAGTGAGAAGCACCCTATACCCCCACAGAGTAAAATGAGTAAAATCAGATGCTTGTGCCTTTCTAAGAAGGATGAGGAGAGGACCTCTAGTTACAGTACAGGGGTAACGGTTTTAAACTAAAAGGATAGATTTAGATTAAGTATAGGGAAGAAATTTTTTATGATGTGGGTGGTGAAATACTGCCACAGGTTGCCCAGAGGTGGTGGATACTTCATCCCTGGAAACATTCAAGACCAGGCTGGATGGGGGTCTAAGAAACCTGATCTAGTTAAAGATGTCCTTGCTCAGTGCAGGAGGGCTGGGACTATATAACCTTTTAAAGCTCCCTTCCAACTCAAAATATTCTTTAATCATTGCATGATTCTATGACTTTGCAGATATTATGCCAAACATTTGCTAAGGGAATTGTATTCTAGCATACCTAACTAGAAAGAGAATGTGAACTCACATTTGAAACAGAATTACAGTTTTTTTCAGAGCGGTCCCAGACCATTAAAGGTTTTCTAATAGCTTGTGCTTAGCGGAACTGAAACTCAGAGTATAACACTTAAAAATTATGGTTTTTCAAGCCTCAGTTACAGTATAGATTTTCTGTGCGTAAGAGTTTCCCTCTTAGTGAGATATAGTACAACACAAGACCCTGCTGTTAGTCCCTTGAGGGGTTCTAGCTAGGAAGGGCATTAACATGGCCTTTCCATCAACTATTTCAACTAATAATAAACCCTGAACTTTCCTGCAGTGCCAGAGCCAGGGTGTAGGTCAGTTTCTGGGAACTATATACACAGCATTTCCAATGAAAAATGAAACCCTGGGGGAAAGAATGAATGTACTAACATCTTGATTTATTCACAGACCATTTCTGGGCCCCAGTTGGAAAATTTAGGCAGCTATTTGGATGAAAAGATTCATACCAGTGAGACTCACAAATGTGGAACCCAAAGCCTACAAGACTAATTTTAGGTGTAAAGAAACTCAACTCTGATTGGAGCTGGACAAAACTGTTTATATGAAGTCAAGACTTAGTGCATTAAAAGACTTGGTGCAGTCTAAAGCAAAGAAGTTTTTATTAGTCTCCAAATACTGAAACATGCTGTGGTAACACCATTTGGTGAAGAACTAGCCACCCATCAGATCAAGTTTTTCCTAAGGAGCATGATCCTGGCTTGAGAAACAGAAAAGTTGAAAAGATAGAAAAACGCAGATTAAGACAGCAGATTATCTCTTCTAATATAATTTCTTTTCCTATGCACAGAAGTTTCTTTTCTAAAATGTTTTATCCCTCCTAAAGCAAAAAAGATGGAAATGAAAAATATTAAATTACGGTTGAGGACAGGCAAAGGAAGTGTTTAGGTTTCTTTTTTTTTTTTTTTTTTTTTTCCAGAAGACACCCTCTTCATTTCTGCAGATAAAGGATTTAAATAGCCCTGTGCCTACTCTTTGTCATCATAGTAGAGTGAAATGAGAAAATTTTGTTATGGTTACTGAGTCTTGGGACTGGAAAAAACTCAATGGATCATTAATCTTCTCAACCCGAGGCAGAAGCAACTACAGTTGCATTATGTCTAACAAACAGCTGTCTGGCACACCCAGGTATTTCCCATGCTACAGACCTGATGTCCTTCCTAGTAACCTATCACATACAATCCTCACTTCTGCTAAATCCAATAGAAATCTTGTTTATTATTTGTCTATTAAATTTTGTTTCACACCCTCCCTCGGGAGCACAGAGAGCAAACTCACTCTTCAAAGATGCGCTGCAAGGCAAGATTGTTATCGGGGGCCCATAAACTGCCCCCCACCGCCCACTTAGTCTTTGATATTTCAGATAAATGGCTTCAGATCGCTCATTTTTTCATTGTAGGACAGGCTTTCTAGATCTCTGATAATTTGTACAGCTTTCCGCTGGAGTACCTCCAAGTGGTGTACACCCTTCTTGAAGTGAAAAGCTCAAAGCTTCACCTGTAAAGGATGAAAGGAATGCTCCTATGTCTTATAAACCTTACCTCAATTTATGAAACCAAATAGAGCATTTGAATGTTTCATCACAGCAGGATGTGCAAGAGACAAGATGTTACAGCTCACAAAGTTCTAGCTACTCTTCCAAAGAAAAAGGATTCTTTTCCCAACAGTTTTATGTTAGCACTATTTAGCAGATTGTGTGGTTACTTCTGTTGAAAACACCTCGCAGTTGTCCTGCTGAATTACATTTTCGCTTTTTCAGACCACTTTCAGTGTTGAACCCTCCCAGCACATGGAGTCATCTGAGAAAAATGAGGAGGAGTTGCAGAAGAGAAGTATGGCCTCTTCTGGTAATCATTACTCTTCAACCTTTTTCTAGAAGCTTATAAAGAGATTTCCTACTTTTTGCAATATTCTTCCGAGGTTCTAAAAGCAAACTGATGGCTTTATAATCCCGTGGCTCCTCTTCACTTCGGTGAAGATTCGTTTTCTGCTTAATCCCAGTTCTTCACTGGGAAAATACCTTCTCACGTGGGTGTTCAAACCTAACCATTGTCAGCACTCAGACTGCAAAAGATAAATTCTGGTGGCCTGTCATCAAGACCATCAGGACCTGTGGGTGTGTGAGTACCTAACTTCTCTAAGTGCTGCCAGACCTTGCTTCTTTGTTTGAGGCTGAGGTCTTGTCCCTTTGTTTCTGATCATAACCATCATAGCAACCTTATCAGAGATGACCTTTTTGTGAAAACTGATGCCAGGAAAAAAGTAGGCACTTTTCAAATCTTGTCTTGAAAGCACCTACAATCCGAACATCTCTCTGTAACTGCCAAGGACATCTCTTAAACTCCAATCCTGCATTAGTGAGGGGGTCTGGTTTGCTCTAATAGTATTTAAAAGAATAATTTTAAAATAACTTTCAGAAATTTTGGCTATGACATTTCATAATAATTCAAAGTTAGAAGTGATACACATCTAATCTACAGATTTTGGATAAGATTTACCCCGGTCTACTATTTACACCGAGTTTATTTTTCAATTACAGTATATAAAATGTAAATGTGCCCGCAATAAAACAATTTTACTAAATTATTTGCTTTAATTCTGTGTTTCCTTATTTCAGTTCTCCCTGTTGGAGTGGATAATATGCCTTTCTATTAATTTCATAAGACAGTCTACAAATTGTTTTGCATAAGAAACAAAACAAACAAAAAACAAAACACAGTTTTGAGAAAGAAAAGTCTATCATGTCCCTATTTGCAAATATCACTTTTGAAAATAAACATGTCAAGCATGTCTTGAGGCTATTGTTCTTTTAGCTTATGCAACATATCTTTTATCATATCCCGAAGAGTTCTTGTGTCATTATACCCTATTTTACATGTCATGAAGCTCTAAGGTCTTGCTTTGCAGCTGTTCCTTCCTATCAACCAATAATGAAAGGATAATTATTTTTTTTTTTCTGAAGAATCCAAGAGCAGGCTTGTTATTTGTTCATGTAAGTTACTACTCAAAATTCAGAAGCCAACATCCCAGCTAATGAACACAGAGCTTTGTGCTCTTGGAATATTTTGGATATCCTATCTAGTGTTTATGGTTTCATGGTGACTCCCTCCACAGATATAATTTGCTTTTTCAAGCTTTCAGAGTTCCTCTCTCTGCTCCCTAGGGAGGGTGTGAAACAAAATCTGCACTGGAAGAGGTCACAGTATTTTTTTTTCATCTACCAAGCACACCAAATGCTTAATGTTGGGAAAATATATCCACTTGCCATTGGACCAAGTAGCAAAACTTCTGAATGAAAAAATCTTAAATGAGTCTCTTCAAGATAAGAAGAGCAAGTGACACTCTCATAAATCGATGGCTTTACTGCCCACTCAGAAGAGGAAGAATTGAAGAGCAGCTGTCTACGTGTCATGGAGCACAAGCCTTTGGCACAGCAAGACTCTGTTTCTGCAAGAAGCTTGATCTCACTGGGAATGCAATAGAGGAACCTTCATGCCATATCAAAAATCAGCTGCCCTTTGTACACATCACTGATGTCACACAGGCAGAACCAGAACATTTGTGCACTGGAGTCCCAGAGTCTGGACTTCCTGGTCGAGTATCTTACAACAGCATAATTGGAAAGTATGGTCATCTGCTCAGACCGCGTGTTTTGTGGCAAACAGCGAAGGGTCTTCCACCTAAACTCTAAAAAATAGCTGCCATTCCTAGGAAATCTAATATAATATTTAAAGAATCAAAACACCAAACAAAAAACCCAAACTGATGAAGGAAAGCCATTCAAAGCCATTGGACAAATGCTCTAAAATAACAAATGGCAAGTTAAAGCTAAAGTACTACAGGGAAATTTCTTTTTGCCAAATGTATTATTTCTTTTGTTTTCATTAAGGATAACTAAAATTTTATTTAGAATTTGGAATATTGAAAGCAAAATGAGGGTGACAGACCTGCAGAAAGGACTAGGGTATAGTAATGGAAACAGCCAGATGAATGACTATTGTAATCAATCACTGTGGTGTTTGACTTCTGACTAAGACAGCTATTCCCTTCAGATGTTCAGAGATGCTTTAATGTAACACCTTCCTTTTTTTTTTTTATTCCCAACTAGTGCAAACAAAAGAATTATATTGACAAGCTAGAATACTTTAAAATAGGTTGCAGTGTGATATTTTATTTACCGTATCACCTGAATCTCTAAAGCTGCAGCCAGCTTTGTCTCTCCCTCATGATTAGAATCTGTAATGCCTTTCTTAGAAGACTTAAAATACTGTCTTAAAATGTCTGTCCATGCTTAGGATTATAGGGGAAAAAGATAAGAAAACAACAAAACCGAAGAGCTACAGCTCCTCATGCTATAAAAATTTCATTAAATACCATTTATTCTTTTAAAGGTGCTTTTCAAGGCAATGCAATATTTTGCTGCTGTGTGTTGTCTTCCAGACGAGATTTCTTGAGAAAGACCTGGATATCTAAAAACTATCAAGAATGCAGAACATGCTACATAAATAATTAACTGAACAATAAAGGATGAAAACACTGCTCTGTAATTTCACGTGACTAATTTGCACATTTGCCTTTATATTCAAAAAAGGATGAAGGTCTCCAAAGAAGGAAACGTAAGGATTTTCAGACTACTCAGGTGAAATGAAAGATGTTGCGTCAAAGAACATACTCCACACAGGAGGCATCAGAATGTCACATCAGGCTCCAGCAATAGCTGCCATATAATTGTTTATTACTAAAGTGGTGAAAGATGAAGCATAATCATTATATAAAATCTACCTGAAGAATTTAAAACAAGGATCAGAGAGGTAAAGGAAAGAGGCCAAGAAAGCTTCCACTCCTTAGGAAATTCTCACTACTCCAAGAAGAGGCC
Organism: Dasyornis broadbenti; assembly: GCA_013397935.1. NCBI lineage: Eukaryota > Metazoa > Chordata > Aves > Passeriformes > Dasyornithidae > Dasyornis > Dasyornis broadbenti. The sequence continues at coordinate 691,728 of VZRN01003759.1, read as the reverse complement.
AAGAAAGCTGCCACTCCCTAGGAATTCTCACTACTCTGAAAACAGAAAAAAAAGATCTTGGTCTCCTCTCTACGGAAAGACTTTTTTCCACACTGTCCAGTAGTTTAGCCAATGATGCTACTGTCCTGCCCTATCTTTTGATTTATTGTGTATCTGGATATACCGATGAGACAATTAACACTCTGCTACACTGTCTGCTGCATCTCTTCCTTCTCTTAAGTCGACCTGATGAAAACAGCAATGGCAAGCATAATGAAAGGGATCTTCTCTACCTCCCTTTTTAACTCTTACACAGCACTCTAGAACAGGAGGGAAATGGTGAAACTATTCTCTGGCCCAGATATTTACAAACTAGAGGAAAGAAGGAGTACAAAGGCATGCTATAATGACAAAAGTATGACACTCACTGTATTACATTTAGTCAGGAGAAAACTTTAGAATTGAAAAAGAAGCAGGCCAAGATCCATGGGGAATTTTCCTCACACTTGGCATAGACCAAAAAATAAAAAAAAAGCACTTAGTCTTTGGGATTTTTAAAAATTACATAGAGTGAAAGGACACAGTGTCAAGTAGAATCCCAAAGCACACACATCACAGTTTTTCATACAAGCCCGAGACAAAGGATGTTCCAAGAAACTTTTCAGCAGTGCGCTGGAGATCATTATGTAACTGGGAAATCCATTTAGAAAGCAAATTCCTTTGAAGCATTTCCACAAGGACAGGATAAATCAAGTACAGAATTTTTAAATGGTCTGCTTTATTGTCACCCAGAAGGACGCCATATGAGCCAAAGCTGAAGCTTCATCCAACTTATCCAACAGCTGAGCACAGAAATTAGTAAGCCCTTTCTCTCTGTACAGGTAGAGGAAGTAACTCTCCCCCCCCCCAAAAAAAACCCCAACATTTTCATTCTCTCAAATTTTCAGAAAAAAGTTAAGAGTTAAACTTGTGGAGGTGACAAGGACAGTATCAGGGGAATCTAGTAAGCCATGCTAACAGCTCTTGATCCTCAGCAAAAGCCACAGAAGTACCTTTGACCGCAGAAGTAACTGTTGACCACAGTAAAAGGACCAACACCTCATAGCAGAATGATAAAAACCAAGGTCACACTGGAAACCACACCCCTTGCTGTCTCCACTCAGAGCTGATGAGACTATCTAGGCAACTGGACAATAATAAAAAGTTCCTACCTAATTCAGAAAGGATAAGCACAGAAGATTTTGTCAATTGAAATGTCAATGATCTACTTAGCTCCAAAGATGGTTGAATTTGGTCTGATGTCACAACACTTCCATAGCACCATCTTCTGCGATTGTAACAAAATCATGACAGATTTATTTTCTTTCTCCACTGAAGACAAAAAGCAACCAGCCAAAGCTTATTTTTCTTGAAACAAAATCTCCAGTTTGCTGGCATCCAAGCCTACCTGCACATCTATCTTTCCCTGAGCCGCTGCTTTTGCTCTATTGCAGCCACAGCTCATTAAGATGAAGTGTGTTCTGCTGAAGTCGCCTCATCAGTAAGTATTGCTGAAGCAATTTCGTAATGATCTTAATGCACAGTGCTGGATTTTTATACGCATCTCAATTGGCTATTAAAATACAGCACTGCACTTTGAAATTGCTACTGCACCGCTTCAGAAATAGTTAGCATGATGGAGCTGCAGAAGGCAATGTTCATTTCAGTGGAAACCTTACTCTTTGTGAATGACTTCTGGAAAATGATACTTAAAATCTACTATGAGATTAGATGTTCATTTTGCATATGAACACAGGATTCTCAGGCCTGCTTGGAGAGTTCTTAAGAGCTAAATGGTTTCAAGGGAAAAACAGACAAAATACGTGCATTTAACATTGCTGCAGTCTTCCCAGCCATGTTGTTTACTTCTTTACTGCTAATGGAAAATGACAGTTAAATACAAAATAATAGTTATCATGAAAATAGAAAAGACTTCAATCCTACAGCTCACAGGATAGCTCCAGTTTTAGGTGAGATAACCAGCCAGAAGGAGGGATTTTGAATTCCATTTGAAATGATCCTTTTTGATTTGGAAAATAATTTCTTTAATGACTCACTGCTAATCTCCAAAGATGGTGGAGTTTGGTTTGATGTGATAATTCAATTTCACCACTTCCTGTCACTTAACTGCATTTCTAACTAAAACCAAGAAACATGACAGATTTACCTTCATTTTTCACCAAAGACAAAAAGACAATAGAAAAAGCCTGAAAAACTAGAACTGAAGCACCACTCTAATAATGAGTATTATTTCATGAAATTTTGTATACAAGAACTACTTTTCTTCAGGAAAGGAAGGACCTACTTCACAGAACCAATGTGAGATTTTTTAAAGAAAAACTTCATATATGGTAATTTAGACAAATGAGATGGCAAGTCTTTAGTAACCAAAGGCAGATAATACATTTGGTATTTTATTTATACCATAAATAAGAAAATGATAATAGCAGCTGTATGCATGGATCATCACTTAAATTAAAGAACATGATCCTCAGTCTGTGAAATATAAAGGTGCACATATAACGTTTTACCACATCAGGCATTGACAATACAAATGTGTCAAAATATTGTTGGAAAACAGCAAAGGCTTTTATAGCACTATCAGAGAGCTTTCTAATTTTATGATTTTCAAGAGAATACAATTTTCATGTGATAAACTATCAGATACTCACATATTCTTATATTAGACAATCCTAGCCTGCAGGGAAGCCATGCTTTTTAGTGATGTTAACTTATAAATGATGGTTTGAGTCACTATCTTAAAAGTGGAATATTATGTATTAGTGCTTGATGGAGCACTTTCTGCTAATTGGAGGAAATATGAGTCCCTTCAGGCAAAGACATTTCACAAAGAATGGTTATTTAGTTTCGACTGTGGTGGTTTTCTACTTATACCTGTAGTAAGAGATGCTATTACAGTACTATGAAGTGAAGCACTTAAATTATAGTTGAGAACCAAAATAGTTTGTTAAACCCAGGTTTCAGAAATTTTGCCTGCTTCCTCATTTTTATACAATTCTGTCTTTTAAGTTGCCCCATTTTGCTCTCTTTTAGATAAGGATTCATAGAGCACAGAAAGAAGAGAACACTGAAAACCAGAAGTAAATTCACAGCTGATGAGATTATAAGATGGAAACTCCTCAAAGACCATAAGAAAAGGTCCTGCTCAAAATGTAAAATAATGATTTTGTTGAAAACACTTTAGACCTAACAAAACACTTCTTAATTAAGAAAATATCTGCCTAACTTGCCATCAAACCCCCTATTCCCACATGCTAAAGTTTGCTACGGCAAATTTAGCGTCTCTTAAATTAGAGAAAATAAACCATTAAAGTAGTAGGAGCAATAGCTGCAATAATAAAAAAAAATAAAAAACTGTATCGTCATCAGTCTGAAGCAAGCACTTGCAATCAGTTATCAAATAGCAAGATCTGAAAGCTCTCACTGTTCTCTGAAATTGGGAAATAAATAATTGGGGTTCTTTGCAAAATGCCCCTTCTTTCATTTTAAGTGCTGTAGTTATTACCTGGGATAAAAAGGAAACTTTTGACTTTGCTTTGCTAGATAAAAGTGAGAAGTTTCCTCCTTTTATTACTGAAAGCAGCACTTGTAAACTTTTTTTTAAAAATCAACCCTCTATTCTGCTATTCTGAATTGAAGACTTTTTTTAGCAGACATTTTGAAATACACATAATTGAGCCATATTTTTGTGACTATTTCAGTTGTCACTGCAAGCTGGGATATTATCTATGTAACAGAACACAAGGTATTTTCAATAAAGCCATCAATCCAAACTAAAACTTGTCTATTCTTATAAAAAAAGAAGCATGAACTTCTAGGAAACTACAGACAGTAATGGACTAGAGGACATTTCAGTAACAATCCAAGATAAATCTACAGTGAAATCATACCTTATATTGATGGTGCAAAATCTCTGCATCTTCTCAAGAAAATCCCATAACTTATCAGAGAGTTAAAAATTACACTACTTAAACCATACTGATTCTTTTTTAGCATAGTAAGAAAGCTTCATTACCACCCACTGACTTTATTCAGTGTCATCAAGAATAAAACAAATAGTTATGAAAAGGAAATCTACCATGTGCCACAGAGCTGCTTCAGTTCAGCACAGAATACAACAAAATGGAAACTCTGGAACTGGTCATGCCCAGTGACGTAGTCTAACATTTAGATGGATATTCATAACTCTCAAAATGAATGCGCATTATGCCCTTTATATTAATCCCATTTTATTTTTGAATATTCCATTGAGATGTCTGGTTTAGGAGCTTAGCCTTTGCTGATTAAGAAAGTTAAGATAAGAAGGATAGCCATCCAGAGGGAAATACAGAATTAGGCTGAACAGTGCTTAAGAGACGCATTAATTTTTAATTTAGAGCCCCAAAACATAATAACACTCCAAACAGATTAAAAGAAAAGTTTTGATATGGCCGTAAGTCTGAGAGCAGAAACAGTAAAGAATTAAGTGCCCCTAAACATGTTTTGTTAAGTGCCCAAAGCAGGGTGGGGTGAACCTCATGAGAATGTGTCACTGGCTGAATTCATCAGGAATGAGCAAAAACCATGCTTATGGAAAACCAAAAAGCGACAGAGCTGCTGGTCTGTCCAGAGCCTTTCCATCTAAAATGCAGTGACCAAAAGGGCAGCTCCAGTCATCACGGCAAGACTCTGGCACAGCTCAAATACTGTCATGATAGGCACTATTATCATGAAGGATGGGGGAAATTAATCCTGTTTCTCTATGACTTTATACCCAAGCCATCAGAATATCCAGATAGCAAAATTAGCTGTCCTTTATGTTGTTCCTTTCTTGGGTGGTTTTAAGTCTGACATTTCTCCTCTCAAGTTTCCTGCTACTCAGCTGTTCTGCTTCACATACCCTGAACTTAATTTCTGCAGTTTTGCTGTCTTTTAAGACACCACATTTCCTATAAGAAGTGAGGTCAAAAGTTTATTATCTGAACCAACACTGCTGTAGTTACTAGAATCCTTATTTTCTGCCCTTTTCTTTTTCCTGGTACATCATATCAGAGCTTAAATTATCAGTCGGTAGGTAGGCAGGGAGGTAGGTAACATATTACATGACCTCTGTGTTTACCCAAGGTTCTGACTGCCAGAAATTTTCTGTGATGGTAGAAATACATTTTTCTGCTCATCATTTAAAAATGAAACTTAAAAAAATCAAGTTTAATTTCTACAGCTAATTGCGCATCAGCATACTACTCAATGCTTCTGGGTTTAGTAAAAGTGTATTTGGAGCGTCATAGGACAGCATGAAAATCTTGAGGTCACTGGAACGACTTTGGTTTAAAATCCTTCCGTTAAATGCAATGAAATGGGTTTCAGCATGGTAATCCCTGAGTAGTGACTGAAGTTCACAATTCACTACTGCCCATAAAGAGTTCTTTGCAGGTTTTACAGGAAGCTAATGCCCAAGTTATATTACAAAGCCAGACAGCACCATTAAATTGCTTTGTTTTGAATGCCTGCATGTTAGCTCCCCAGGAACAAATACTGCAACATGTGCAATCCATTCTCATTACTGCCAGCCTTGATTCAATATAGAGCAAGAAAAGCACATGACTTAATGACAGGATTTTCAGTAGTGTCTGAATCCCAATGATTTTCCGTAAGAAAGCTGCATATGTATCTTTCCTCTGTTACAGCTATCAGGCACGGCAGAGATGCCAGCTGCTAAAACCTGCAGTGGCCTGGGAGTGACTGAAATGAAACACCTACTGTTGGCTACTCAATGCTTTGCAAAGCCATGCAGTGAGAATTGTATGCCTGACAGAAGAGACATGCAAGAGGCATACAAAAGACAATCTCCTAAGCATGTGAAAGAGAGGAAGACCCTGCAAGGATGACAGTCAGCAATTACCTTCAAGACTTGTGTCAAAGTGATGATCAGCTTTAAATGCCTATACAGCTGCAGCTCTCTTTGAACCCTTGATTTTTCTATTACACAGCACATTTGTGTATTTTTTTTCCCTCTTTTCCCCCAAAAAATGAAACTAAAGGGTTACAGGGTTTAGCACATATGATGCTAGGAGAGCCTTTTTGTAAAGCAACAGGAACAACTGGACTAGGATCTGCATTCAGAAGGGACCTCCTGGCAGAACACCACCATGCCCTTCCCCCTGTCACACCTCCAAAGCCATCACCAGACAATCTTATTTAACATCTGATGTTCAAAATGCATCCACCAAATTAACCAATATCTTTTATACGGTGGTTGCCTGCTAGAAAAATTAACACCCATTAAAACAACCCAACTAACCTCCATGGACTACTAACTTGTAAGAGCCCTCATCCTGAATATCCCAGGTGAAATTAAAAGGACCTTTACATAAAAAGCCTTGCAAATTTCCTTCTTTACAAACTTCAAGTGCTGAAAGATATAATCTGCTACACACAGACAGGCAAGCTAGGGATCTCTGAGTTTACTTGGTATTATGGCAGCCAAGACTTGCTTTCATGTGGTAAATTCTCAGGGCAGAAAGGAATGAACTCAGTAAATTCTAGGTTATACAGTGACAGAGACAGTCAGGAAAAGAACTGAAAAGATATTTGCTACTCCAGGTTTGGTATGGAACAAACTTCTTGTCTAAAAAACAGATTTACTTTCTTTATTAATTTTGTGAACAGGAAAGAAGGAATGGTGTGGAAGCTACCGTGCTGATTTTCAGAGCCTGCTCTGGACACCAAAACATCGAAGAAAGAAACACTGTTTATATAAATACTACGTGGTTCTTACATTGCATAGTAATGGTGTGAAAGAGCAGTTCACAGGTAAGTCACCTGAGATATGAGGAGACAAGCATCACAGGAATAACTCCAACCAAGAGCCACAGGTTTTATTATCAACTTCTGCTATGAGTTTGATACCTCTCAACAGATAATTTTTCATGGAAGATTTTGAAAAAAATCAAAGGAAAAGTGCTATAGATGTTAAAAATAGTATTGATGAGATTTTCTTCCCGTCTATAAATTATTTTCTTCATTTTGCTTTATCATCTGTGGAATATAGAAAGCATAAGAGAGCATGCTTCCTTACTGCTTGAATTATGAAGTTAGAACCCCTGGCTTTTGCAGAAAACTAGCCCATCAACTTATTTTTTGTCCAAGTTTCCAGTTAACTTGTTTCTGTAAAAGTGAAAATTTTAAAAAACATGTTCAACTTCACAACAAATTTCATTATTTGTAGCACTTATCTGCAGTAAAAGTCATATAAGAATATAGCTACAAAATCATGTTTTCAGCAATAAGCAGTAAAAGTTCCTTAGCTTACCATAAAGGGCACTTTTTTTGTATCCGCTCTTTTTTACGAAAATAATTGCAAAAAGAAATAGTTTCAGGCATACACTCAAAACAAACATGATGCAAACCCATTATTAGATAATTATTGTCTCTCTTGTCCATTTCCACAATGTAGCAAAAATTTGGTCACGGGGAGTAATTTTTACTGTTTCATCACAACCAGAAATTACATGTTAATTTTAGTTTCTTTAGCCTAAGGTCTCTCAAAATGTCTGTCATATCACACACTTAGTTTAATTCCAAATCTTTAAAAACACTGCCTGCACTTCTACTCCGAGTTCATATGCATACAAAATACCATTAGAGATGCTTTTCTATTAGAGAAACAATCCAGCATTGTAGCTGACCACAAGAATCCAGACTTTTTGGGATTTACCATCAGATGCATATTTAAATGTATCTTACTCTTCTCCACAAGCCCAGCATAATGAATACACTGCAGTGTCAAACATTGCACTGCTTTCAGTGTTGCACTTTGCTGATTACAGAGGTCAATCTCAACAATATGTCTCAATATATTAAATTTTCTCCACTACTGGTATAAAATAAAACAGAGAGAGTAATCTCATGTGCACTGCATATATTAAGATACATGTAAATGTCTTCATTTCATATACATATATACATTTATCAAAGATCTGCTTATGAAATAGCTATTATGGATCCAAAAAAAAAATAACTGCTGTTCATTCTATTCACATGTACTGTGAAAATCTGCATTTTCTTTATCCAAAAATTAACTATGAATAAAAATGCTTCTAGAAAGGAATTTGGCTTTTTATTCTGTAACCAGAAGGTTCTGCTGGGAGAGATAAAGCTGATTTAGACTAGTGAAGGTTTTGTGCTAGGTTTCCACATAATTTTGTTGAAGCATAAAGTTCTCCTACGTATCTGGGTAAGTTGGTATTCTTGTCTTTATCTTCCAGAGGTAACTCTAGAAGAAACTACCATGAAAGTAGAGAGGATAAGCTGCATAACCAAAAAGCCTTCTGAAAAAAGGAAGAATTCTGAAAGTCTGCATCCAACAGCACCTTAAATGAAAGTCAGAGGTCCCAGTAGGGGAACTTTAGAGGTAGAATATGTGCTGCCAGTGTAAAGCATAGTATCTCTTTGTCTCTTCATGAGGTAATGAGCTATCTCTGCAGTAAACATCAAATGAAGCAAACTACAACTCCTTGAACTCCTTTATATTTCAGGAAGAGGCATAACCATGAATTTAAGTTCTGCCAGCCTAAATTAACATTTCATTTTTTGACAGGTCAACCAGTTAGCAAATCAACAAGGTCAGATGCCATTTAAGCTATATGAGAGGTTAAACATCAAGTTTAAAATGGACATATTTTCATTTTCCTATCTACCTTTAGGTCCTTTGAACAACTTGATCTCTACCACGGTCTCCAGTATCGGTCTTCTTCGCCGGACGTACAATCGCACTATGGAACCAGCCTCCTTCAGGGCCTCCACGGCTTTGCTGTGGGACACCTCTGACACGTCAACCTCGTTCACGCGCAGGATGCAATCGTTGACCCTAGGAGAAAAATAAAGAACCATAGGTACCAAACACTTCAGCTGTTACTTTGGACTGAATAGAGTTCTGTCAGTGGTGCTGTAAAAGGAAGAATACTTCATTGGGAATCACAGAATCGCAGAATCTGATGAGTTGGAATGGACCCACAGGGATTATGGAGTCCAAATCTGCCAAATGACAGACTTAATGCAATATGCTTCACAAGCAATGAGACAGAGCACTCAGTCCTTCCAAAAGACACACCTGAGTCAAGCTGGAGTCTACCTAATCACTCACACCTTCCTTCATAAATTGGGATTAGATCTACTATAGTGACAGAAAGCAGTAATAAACAACTTGTCTTTACAGACGTCATTAAAACAGTTTTGACTAAACAATTTAATTGATTTAAAACACTCATGCTGCATGCTATTACTACTTTGGTTGCTCTTAAGGAAATCACATACTGTAATACAAAAGTTATCATAGTAAAAATGTTGTCCTACAAAAGCAGACAATTAAAAGGGAATGTTTGATGCTAAATAACTTACTCAAGTTAAATTCTTTGTGTTTTCAACACTGACTGTAGGCTACAAGACCTGCTGTATGGTAACAGCATTTCTTTTATTAGAATACTAATAAAACTGCCTCATAGCCTTACTTTGAGCATTTACTACAGCATCTGAGGGTGAACATATAATCACTCTCATTGTCCTGGTTAGATGGAGTTGTATTCTTATCTGACAGATTTGTCCTAGCTGGAAAGGAAATTTGCAAGTTAAGAGCAGTAAAATGCATCTCCAAAGCAGCAGGCTAATGACTTAATGAGTGGGCCATCCTTTCTTTGCAAATGAGGGCAAGTGAGCAAATTCCGAAAAACTAGATTAACTGAGTTAATCTGTTCTACTGCTCTTGTGCAGTACATTTGTTGTGAGGTGCCTCTAAGTATTTTGGGTACAGAAGAAAAAGGCATATTATAAATGAATGTATTCTGCATATCTGAAAGGACAATCAGCAAAGCAAATATAGGTTGCTAAAAATATTCCCATTTCTGCTATGTTTCTATACATAAAAATCAACTATCAAATGTTACTCTTTACAGCAAAATAACACTTGAGCTGGGTATTGATCAGGAATCTTAACACAGAGAGGGAGAATGAAGCTTTACCTAAGTTTATCAGAAGTCTGAGAATTTAGGATGGTTTTTGTCACGTTCTTATGCTGCTGCTTTTGTTTAAAAAAAACCCAAATCAAAATGACAGAAATGAACACAGTTACTTGAAACTGGTCAAACTTGCAAAGGACTCAAAATTGATACTTCCCTTCTGAGAAAAAAGTACTCACTGGTTTACTCCAGTGCCAGAAGTTTTCATGGTTGGGAGGGGCTTTAAGCAACCTGGTATAACAGAAGGTGTCACTGCCCAAGGTTGGGAATGATGGAACTAGAGGATCTTTAAGGTCCTCTTCCAACCCAAATCAAACTATGCTGCTGGACCCTGGATAGATAAATATAGGACACACGCAACAATCATGTCAAAACAGTTACAACTGATAGAGGAAATACAAGAGATCCTTTGTTGTTAAGGCAAAAGGTCAGGGACTCAGAGGGTTACTGATAGTTGTTGCTATCTTCAAAGCAAATAAGGGCTTATATTAAGGAAAAAACCCTTTTTTTTTTTAAGGGCTTAAACTTCACTATATTCACCTGAGTTTGATTTTTACTGTTTTCAAGAAACTGCGCAGACATCCTTGAGAAGCTGATAAACGCTTCAGTCAACTTGTAAGTAAACGAGACGAGTACAATCCTCAGGCACTTGCTGGACATATAGTAGGTGACAACTGGTAGTGATCATTCTGTTCCCTTGTTCTGTGCAATATGGTGCCCTGGAGGGAAACCCAAAGCAGGCTAGTGTGGCAGCTAAGAGCCCCAGAAGACCAAAAGGTCCTGCCAACACGCATTAGCCCACTTGCAGCTCCTTAACAGAGCTAGCTGCAACCAGCTAGACTCAAGAACGAGGGAATAATCTGTACTCCCTGGATCAACATCATGACGCTAAATCCTGCAGTAACCCACGGGTCTTAGTTATCATCCAGGCACCTCCAGGCTAACTGGTACTAACAGGAGAACCCTGCTTTTCAAAAACAGAGTTACCACGCCTTCCGTTGCCTGCTCAGAAGAACTCAAATTGATACAGACTTTATTTATTCTTTAGTGAGAGCTTAGAAAGCAAAGTAAAAATAGGTATTATGGGAGAATGAATGCAAAGCTATGGAAACATCAGGTGTATATATACCTCCATATTATCGGTATGGATATATATTGGGTTGGCTAAAAAAGTAAGACAAAAAACCACTATAAAAGTGTTGATGCTTTCTTCCAGAACTTACAAGAGCACAGCCCTTTAAGCAAGAACAAAAGGTGGCAAGCTGAAAGGACTATTATCTTTTCTTCAAAAGATCAGCAAATAATTATAATTTCATTATCTGGCCTAAAGACAGTATGTCTAGTCCATTAGTTAGAGAAGGATGACTCTTTCTCCTACTTTGCTTTTTTTTTT
>VZRN01003759.1:581796-680282 GCA_013397935.1 Dasyornis broadbenti | reverse complement strand
TTTTTTTTTTTTTTAATTCTATACACACCCTTCCTAACCCATAACTAGAATTTAGAGCACATGGGGTCAAAAATGTACATACTGATACTGGCTCATATAACTTCCTTCCAAGACGAATAATATATATATATATTTTTTAATTTCCACTATGAATTCAGAAAAAAGGATATCACATTTACTACAGCAGTCTTCAGCTTTGTCTTTAAAATCACAGAACACAGAGCTAAGACTAAACACCAGTGACATGTATGCACTTTAGGGCATCGTTTCCTTACGTATAATGATCATTAGAGACAAGATCCAATTTCTGTAGCAAATTCACATATACTCTCAGACCCCTTACTGACATTGTAAAGTAATGTAAAACTATTTCTATATCTACTTTAAAAATAAAGAGATAAAACTTATCAGTGAAAGAAAATTCCTGTCTGTTTCTGGAAACTGGAGTGGAACTAGTGCTTATGAAAATGTCTGATGAAGGCAACAGCCAAACCTAACTCAAAATTTTACATGAATTGTGATTTATAATGAAATTCCAAATACCTCATTGAATGGTTACTACTGAAAATATTACTTGATAGAAGTTATGATTGGGAGGATTGTAACTTAAGAATAACAGCAGAATTTGAATTGAACTTAATAAAAAATTGAAATCTTAGGATGGATTTTGATTTTAAAATATATGCAAATATTGGTGCTATAAAATAGTAATCCAACTGTATTTAACATGAATGCACTAATTGAAGTATTGAATCTAACCTATGCTTCTAGCAAGAACAGAATTGTCTTTAGTTCTGAGGAAAACAAGTAAGGACTAAACCCACAATATTTCATTTCTGAGAGACAGACATCATCCTTCAAGTCTCTGAATCAATGGCATTAATCTATTGCATTGAAATAAATTCAATAAAATATAAGCTTTTCCCCAATAATGCTGGCCTGGTGCCATCCCAGCTCTTCGTGTGCAACCTCCACCATGGTTCTTTTTTCATAGTCTACAAATGTAGGATTAGAACCTCACTTGCATACCACTTCCTTTGTCTCCCCTTTACAGTCCAAATAAGCTTTCCAGAGGAGAATCTACACCTTCTTGCCTCATCTCAAGCAGGGACTAGCCCTCACTGTAGCCCCCAGGCATACTCAGCATAAACATTGGATAACCAAACAACACAGCTCCCTGCCTGTTGGTGGCTGTGCTCACCCTTGCAACAAGCCTTCGGAAGCAAGAGTTGAAAGGCAAACACCTCAACCATGCCCAAACTCAGCTGTGTGTGCGTGTGTGTGTGTGTGTGAGAGCAAAGATAGGAACTAAACTCTTGCACAGCATTTCCCTAAGCAGATACACCCAGGCAGATGCTTTCTCCCCCCCCCCACTGGTGAACCAGTCCCAGTGTGCTGGCCCCAGGAGCCCAAAGGCTGGCGGATGGCTGAGCTAACAAGTCTTGCTGAGAAGCAGGGTGTGCTTGCTCAGATCCAGTGCAGTGCTTCTGCAGCCTCACAACTCCTATCAGCAACTGGAACAATGATCATCTCGGAGACTGAAACTCAAAAAACCAAACTTATAAAAATGTTTCTCATTTAAGTATGCGCGCAGATTCATTACAACATAATGGAAACCCAGGCTGTCCGACAGCACACCACCTGCCTTTAGCCCACAGCTGCCAGTATGAGGTTTTGGAGGGGGACCTGAAATTGTGTTGGTTTACCCCACAATTCACTCCTTTTAACTTTTTTTTAGTATTTTGGGCATAGAAAATAGCCACTTACCCTTTCACATGAAAGGTGATCTCTAGTGTTTTCCTGCCTAAATGGCAGAAGGCAAAAGAAATGCAAGAGCATCACCAAAAGTTCGCCCGTGCGGATCCAGCTCACTCCCTCTGGATCAGTGCAGTCCCAGTCACTTTTCTCATTCCCATATCCAGGGACACGCTAGCACTAAGTCCTACTTCTTGTCCTCCCAAAAGTTGCATGAGAAATAAAGAAGGACTGATAAAATTCCTCCTTTGTATACCAGGAGTCCAGTGATGGTTTTGGAGCTAGAAGTGCCAACTGTAATGCAGTCAAGAATTTCAGATCACATCCAGCAGGGCTATAGGTCCTACTACTGTGATCTGCAGGTGTCCCACCAGAGGACTTTCAGCTTTATTTCACTTCCAGAACAGAGACTGAAGCTCAAATTGTCAGGGAATAAATCAGATTTCAGGAAATACTTCTGAATTTCCAAATGTGCTACTGCCTGAAACAACTGTGGTTCCATATCTGGTTAGAGACATGACCTTGCTGAGACCTGAGACACAGCCAGCACAGCCACAGAACTGTCATAAGACGTTTACAGTGATTGTCCTTTGCTACTGCTTTAGTTACCCACAGATTTTTTTTTTTTTTTAAACAGCTTCTTAATGAAATGCCAGTGTATTAAAGGGTTTGCATAACAGTCATTGAATTTAAAACCCAAGTGACTGGCTGTAACATCAGTAAAAATATTAGCAGAGCACTTCCCTATCATATACGGCATCTCTTGATCCCTCTCTTTGTATTTCATTTATGACTCTAAGTTCTATTTTTGAAGTTATAAGTCAGAAACAGACGGCTTACTGCACTATATAATTAGGAATGGAAAAGTCCCTGCAGCCTTTAGACTCTTAGAAGAAAATATATTTAGAAGCTTGAATATGTTCCTATTCATACAGCTTCAATAGAGGATGCATCAGCATTTCCTTTTTTTTTTAACCTCTTTTTTTCTTAAAGGCCTTGAACTCAGCTGTGAGACTTCACTCCAGACACAAACTTGGCTAAAAAAGCAATTTATTTATTGTTTAAAACACTTTGGATCTTTTCTGCATTCTACTCTTTTTCTGAGAACTTGCTGGGCAAAGCTGGGGCTATCCCTCAGTCAACCCTTCCCGGCACCCCATGCAGATCTTTTTATCCTTTTAGGCAGAATCTCTTTTCCACAGGGTGTCTGTTTTTAGCAGTGTATATATACTCACCTCTTGGCTGAAAATACTCCCCAAGCTGATATCTAGAATCCGACCCCAAAGACAGCTCATATTACATTAAAATTGGCACAGTGAAAGCCCATGCAGCGACATCCAAGCCAGCTCAGACACTGACAGAGTAGATCTAGAGTAGAAATTCAGCCGGATCAGTATCTTCCACATGTCTACAGCCAATTACCACAGGTAAATGGCCACATTAATGCAGCTCTGCAATGCTGAGCTCATTTAGCGCTACCTTGAGCTCCTGCACATCCCACCACGCAGTGATTGATTTCAAGAGGGGACCATTAATGGCTAACAACAGGAACAGAAATAGAAAAGAGAGCAGTCACAAACCTTTAGTGCAAAAACCTGTGCAATAGATTAAAACCTTGGCCCCAGGTAGCAGGACTGCTGCAGGCACACACCGAGGCAAGACAGCCAGCAAGGAGACCTGCACTGGAGCTGCCCTGCTGAACCTGCTGACCACATCCCTACCAAGGACCCAGTAGCTCACACTGCTCACACAGCTGATATCCAGCCCTTGGCCTAATGGAAACAGTGCTGTCCCTATGGCCAGAATGATCCCACTAAAGTGAAGCTCGGAGCTAAAATGTGTGGAGTGAGGTCTTCGTTCATCTAAAAGATGAAAGCTCTATGAAGTCATAAACTAGACCAGGGGTCCATCTAGCCTGGGGTTTCTTTCCAACAGTGGCTTTTAGCGGATGGTAAAGGAAAAATATTAACACAATTTTTAACCAGAATACATTTTCAGATGCTGGACTTTCCTGAGCTAAAAATACTTTTTTCTTTTTTCTCCATTTAATATCCCTGGATAAATTCTTCTTACAACAAATTTAATTGTTTTCAAAACTCATATAAACTCAACATCCCTGGTGTTCGTTATCAATGAATCTCTCAGCTTTGCTACCAGTTTAAAAATTCTGCTTATGGTTATTTGAACCTGCTGCTTATTAATTTCATCTGATGCCTCCAAATCCTTTTGTTAGGAGAGCAAACACAGGTCCCTGATCTTCATAATCTTCTACATATTACACCTGATTTTTCATCATAAAAGGCCTTGCTAGACAAGTTCTTCAAGCCAAAGGCATAGGCATACCCTACCACTAATTTAATTTCAGGGATGGAAACACCACTACCCATCTTTTTATATATCTGAATGCCTCTTGGCTGTAACACCTACAGATTTACAACCGAACTCTGAAATAAAATGGAAAGTTAAGGTCAAAATTTCTTCTTACGAAGCTTTTTTCTTGACAAAAATCACATTGGTTTTTGCTGAATTAATTGTCCAGTCAAGTAAATAAAAAAAAAATCAAATCTAATTTCTGAATGAAAACAAAATTGAATAAAATAAAAGATTAGGCAGCCAGAGAAACAAAAATCAAAACAACAATCTGCTGTCTCCAAGATGATCTCTCAGAAAAACACTTTCATTGCCTGTGTTTCCATCACTGAACCTGTTGCACTTTGTATAACGTAATGCTCTTCTTAAATTGCAGTCTTAGTATCCCATTCCTCAGGGGAGCATCCTCAATTACAAGATGACAGAAATTCTGCCTGCTGCTTTGACTTGATGAAATCTTTACATACATTACAGAAATCTACAAGGGCACATAGTGACAGGCCAGAGAGTAATGGCTTTAAACTGAAAGAGGGTAGATTCAGATTAGATATTGAGAAGAAACTCTTTACTGTGAGTGAGGTGAGGCACAGGTTTCCCAGAGAACCTGTGGATATACCACCCCGGAAGCATTCAAGGCCTGGTTGGATGGAGCTCTGAGCAACCTGGTCTAGCGGAAGGTGTCCCTGCCCATGGCAGGGGGTTGGAACTAGAGGATCGTTGGACCTTCCAACCCAAACCACTCAATGATTCTATGTGATAAACTCTAGCAACCATAGTAATGTATGCAGGTCCATGTAGGATTGCTGCCGAGCAGTGCTCAGGGCACCCATGAAGAGGAGACCCTGACCCACAGCCTCTGCCTGGCTTTCAAAACACCATGCTCACTGCAAGCCTGCCCTGGCCCAAGTAACCTTTACTTTTCTTTGAGGAAGTGAAGCAGCTTTGAGAGGAGAGAATAAAATACATTGATTTCATAGCACCTAGAGTTTAGTGGACTGACTACTTGTCTGGAAGCTGGAGCCTCATGTTCCCCAGAGAGAGAAGGACAGTGAATGCAGGTTTCCCTGGAAGGTGATTTTGCTGCTACTTTTGTGAATGAAGGCAGCCCTGATTTACTCCCTCCCTTTGGCACTTAAAAGCTATTTGGACCTAATTTTGTATCAAAAAAATGTTTGCTCAGCTTCAGTGTAATATTCTTAAGCCTTTTTCGACCTGGAATTTGTAGATAGCAAAATTTATGCAGTGATGCAGCCCAGAACTCCATTGAGAAATGATCACAAGGGCAAGGGAGACAGAAAAAATAGGTTATTTTTAAGCCAAGTAAAGAAACACTGTCATTTCAGTATATTGACACATGCACTGAAAACTTTAAAAAATGTACTACTGTCAAATGCACTAAGTATTTGTATTTTAAATTTCTGATTAAAAGAAAAACTTAGTAAGGAGTTACTCCAAGGCAACTTCTAGCTGTAGGAATGAATTTCTTATCAAAATGTCATAACTAATACCACGCAATGAGCACTCATACATTTAAGAAACTTCAGCTTCAACTAATAATAATTACTATGAAAATTATAATAATAACAATTGTGTCACATTATTGATTTCTAAATCAATATTAGTTTTGAAATTTGGAATGGTATTGACGGTATTATTTAAAATCTACTCATAAAGATAGAATGCAATATGGTCAGTAATATTCAGGTGCTAAATATGGCAGTAAATCACAGATCAGCTGCAAATGTAATTCTCTGTATCTTCACCTTTGGAAACAAAAAAATAGATACAGATAAAATTTCTCATATATCTACTTGATGGCCGAGCCAACAACACCACCACAAAGAAGTGCCACTCTTTCTGCGTCTGACAAAAATCAGAGAGGTTAAGAATGTTTCACATACAAGTCCTATGCAGAGTGAGGAGAGAAGCAAAAGCCCACTTGGTTTAATGCCTCCCAGAAGAGCTGCATCTCCTTACGCACACTTTGAGCATGAGGAGTAGTTATTTACTGACGGTAGCTCATCTCACAGGGTGTAGCTACATGGGCTTGAGGGAGGAGCAGCTGACACCCATTCAATTTGCACACAGACTCAAGCATAAACTTCTACAATAAAAGTCAAGTTTAAGTACTTTTACTACAGGAGGACCTCTTCTTTCATCATTTATTTTCCTTTATCACAAACATCCTGAAAGCAGAATGATATCCTGTATATGATTTTGGAGGTACAGATGTTCTAAATAATTTATAATGAAATGATTTTCTGTTCCATCAAGCTCTCAGTTATTGCTTGGCCAGAATAACTCAAGGCAAATTAACTCTCTTGCTAGGTAAGTCACACCTATGGTAATTTTGTACAGAGTTTATGATCTTACACTTCACACATTATTCCTTTTAAAATGTCCTCTGCATAATTAGCATCCTCTTCAAACAGAGTTTGGGACTGCAGTACACAAACATACGTCAAGGTGAAGCTGCTGGGTTGGAAATGAACCAGACACACAAGTATAAAAGACAAATCAGAACAATTGTCCAAGCGTAGAAGACCATTTTGCACTTAGCAGACCTGACTCCCACCTTAAGTTACTGGAAATGAAGTACGACTTTACTAAAAGTAGAAGATTTGCAACAGTGCAGCACAGGCACAGGCGCGAGGCGACTCAGGCCAGCAGCTCTACCAAGTAACGCCTGCAGCCACTGCCCAGCAGCCACTGCCCACATGCCCACATTTATGTTTAAATGTCTGTGTTCAATGGCGAGTTCATGGCAACAAGGGGATGGCTGAGGAAGCAGACAGGGAAGCATGGGCAGGACAGGGCAGGAAGGGGAGGGGGCTGGCAGAGGGTGAGCACGATGCTGGGGCTGGTAGGGGCTCCATAGACCTTCCCTGAAACAGGCTTAAACCTGTATCAAATTTTCTTTATTAACCTCTTGCAAGATCTACAGGAACTAATATTTACTTTTTCTATTCCCCGCTCCCAAAATATTCTCCCACCCTGCATTTCTTCTCCCTCTGTATTTCTCATCCAGCTCAATCCTCAGTTTTGGTACCCTTTGCTCTTACCACATTTTTCCATTCCTCCATCCGTTCTCTAACTCCCAAGCTATCCTCAGTCTCTCTGCGTCTCGTCTCCTGCCATGAACGATGCTTTCCTTCGGCAACTACTCCCACCAGCAACCAACCGAGTGCTGGAACTCCCAGTGCACCCAGCCTCTGCTGGTGGCTCGGCGCAATCCCGGTGGCTCTGGTAGCCTCTAATGGTGGCCAGAAAGGAAGGTGCTGCTCACAGGACAAGGAGTCATGTCTGCCCGTCCACGGCTGAGCCCCGAGTGGAACAGTGGAGAGGCGAAAGATGAGCGCAAGGAGGTGTAGGTAGCTGTGGGGTGTTGTGCGAGGAAGGTGTTGGGATAAAGGGAAAGAAAACAAATCTCTGTAAAGCCTGGGATGAATGAGGGCATCAGGAAGCAGCCAAACTCCTCCCAGCTGCAGGGCTGCTTGGCAGGTACTGGAAAGCGCCCCAGGCCAGGCGCTGTAGGTGTGGTAAGAGGGCAGGGACAGCTCTGGCTTCGCAGCCCCGACTTACCCTGGGAGCCCTCCAGTCCGGCTGTCCCCAGCACCACGGGAGCTGCGAGGGGCAGAGCCCAGCAACGGCAGCGGCCTGGGCCCGGCTGTGGCGTGGCCACCCAAGCGACAGCCAAGGCACCGGCTTGGGACCGAGGTGTGCTTTGCCTGCTGAAGGCACTGAACTGCTCAGCTGTTCCTCAATCCAGGTTCAAATCCTCCCAGCTGACTCCGGCACTGTCTGCAGCGCGTTCAGGTTTGTGCAGGAAAACCAGTTACAACAGATAACCCAGGAGGCAATCCCAGGTTCAGGATTTTTACAAGTACTTTTCATCTGGAGCTCTCAAAGGGCTTTGCAAATATGAACTCGTTTTAGCTTCACAACAACCCCCGTGAGGCAAAGATAATGATCACTGTATCCATTTTACAAATGGGGAAACTTGAGCACAAAAGAAGGAAAGTGCTGCCAAAGATCAGGCCCAGCAAGTCGAGCGCAAAACGAAGCAGCACTGCCATCCCTGCACTTGCACTGACAAGCAGAAAACCCTCCCTCCTGCTTTGGGTGATTGGAATATCTACTCCCAGCATAGGTGCAGCCTAAAAACGAATGGAGGAGGAGAAAACACGTTGTTCAAGTTCAGTAAGAAATTCCACCAGCTTCCGAGCATCAGTAGCATTAGGCTGCATACAACATACCTGCAACTCAGAGAAGAGTGCAAAAATAGGTATCCCACAGAAGAGAAAACCCAAAGCTGCTTGTTTGTGTTGCTATGAGTCCAAGTAACACACAGGATGGTATGACGCGATCAGCACATCTAAACAAAGTATTCCTATGTCTTGCAAGTTTGATATTAAAACTCACATGCTGTGGGGAAAGAAATTTAGAACCCTTGCTCTAACAGCTGAAGTAAAAGTGGAATAAGGCGTGTATGATGACGTACAATGACGACGTACTGCCAGGAAATACGGCTTGGCTAAAGTCTGAAAGTCCAAATTGTTTATACTAACCACAGCCAGGAGTTTTGACAGTGTATGAACTGTCTCACCATGTACTGGTGGTTTTGGCTGTCAGAAACAAAAAGCTGACCAAGTTTTTTCATAGAAGTTTTAAAATCAGATCTTTGCTGCTTAAAAGGAGCTTCATTTTTTTTTTTTTAACGGTCTCTCAAGTCAGTTTCCTTTTTTCATCTAAAATCTTATTTTCAGGTTTCGTGGAAAACAGAAGAAATGAAAAATTCAATAGCACCCAGAGGGTTATACCTGTTGAGTACAGGAAGAGATGTGAAATACCTTTTCCTTGACTAATACTACACTCCATAGAAAGCTGATGATTTCTAAGGTATGCAACCACAGAAGCTTCTTACTCCAAATAAATAGTCACTGAGCTATTTAAACTCATAACTGCAGTATCAGTGCAAACATGTTGATGAAATAATCACTTGGATTTGGCTGCATGGTGCTGTTCTGCTACTGCAGCACTCTGGGGCGACTGCAATTTTAGGCAGGATGGGCAATTAAGGAACTCTTTGGAGACAGAACTGTTAACCAGTTCAGTATCATTGCATGGCATCTCTAGTGCAATGGGCATTATGTAAGATAGAGTCCTAGTACCAAGATTTGCTTATGTGTAAGTCACAAGCAGTGGAATTCAATTAGTGGAAAACAGCTCAGAAATGTACGGAGGAAGGTACTGATGCTTTGTGTTAGAGAAGAAAATTTCTATTCAAATGTCCATCACTGATGTCTATAAAGAGGTTCCTAAAATTCATCAGTTTCAAATACCACAAGCCAGAGAGGTACCTTATATTATATTCATTAAATTCTGTTCTCTTTGCCTGACAATTCAGCTGTTAAAACATAATTCTACTTTCCTTGCATCTCATAAAAGAATTTTTACAGGCTATCACCTTATTTTCAAAATAGGAAAAGCATAATATTAATAATGATAAATAATACAGAATAATCCAATTCAGAGACACACTGGGGATCTGCAATACGGAACAAAGAATGCAAACTTCACACAGGAAAAAGAAGAGAAAGAAGGATTTAGCCAACGAAAAGTGGTGCAGGAAACAGAGAACAAAATTACGTGGTCAAATTTTCCATTGATGATAAGACGTATAAGTTGTTAATTTAAAACGTGAGCCATAGTAAGACATGTTCAACTTTGAAAATAATGTATGAAAATCAGATTTGGATTTTGTGACCTGCCTTTTTTCATGTAGATCCCCAGTGGTAATTATCTCTTTTTTTTTTAATTCCACGGTAGCTCAAAAAATGATACACACAGTTACACAGACAAACAGAGTTAATAAGATCAAACTTCCTAACACAAACCAGGACAGAGTGAACAGTCAATAATTCATGATCTAATTTATGACTGTCTGCAAAGCAAGCATGTTTTGCCTAATGGGGTGAATGCCTCTTTATTAACTTACTGCTAAATTATGTCCTGAACTAATAGCATTGTCAGAGGCCTGTAAACAGTGCAGATATGAATCAGTGTTTTGTGGCAGCACCGTAATTATAACAACATCCTGAGCAAGCTGTGTGTGCCATTGCAACGCTCACAGACCTGGTACTGATAGGCTTAGTACAAGATCAGGAGTTAACAAATAGGGACTTAGGCAGCTAATCACAAAGCAGACACACTTCTGTTTTGATATATCAGGATGGTGGAATAAAGCCAGTTCCCAAGCTGTATTAGAGGCACATGACACGCTTGTAAAGAACATGATCTCTCCTGGGAAGAGCTCTTCATGTTAATCTGAAAAGGCCCCATAGCATCATTCTCAATTCCCTTTTTAGCAAGCAGTGGAGAGCTACAAATGGACACCAATGGCAACAACTGTGTGCCTGCTGCTGCTGCTGCTGCTGCTGGAGAGATCCGGGCTTCAGACTTTTCCTCAGAGGCAAAGCACAGCTCATGGGGCAAGGACTGAAGGGGGTCTGTTATCAAACCAGCTCTCCCATGGAGACTCACTTCTGCTTCCTCTCCTCCATTTCTTCTTTCCTTTGAGTTTCTCAGGTAAATAGCACATAAATACCAGTGTTTCTTAATTCCAGTTTTCAAGCTTTGAATTAATAGCATGAAATTGTAATTTTTACTCTCTGTCTCATTTTAGTGAAACATAGGCTTATTTTTAAAATTTTGACCAGAACACAATCTTTACCTTTCTTCTTTTCCGTTTTTTTTTTTTTTTTTTTATTCACAAATATCCATGAGAAAGGGTCTTCAGAGCTCCTCTCTTTCTGCATACACCTAGCTAAATTTATAATCCTTTGACACATCACAGCAGGTTAGTTGACAACTGAAGAGAACACCAGTCTAATTTGTTTAGAGCCTTTGCTGGTAAGCATTTAACTGAAGCCTTTGAGGCACAGAAACATGAGAGAAGGAATCACTATTCCAAGCTTTCTTCCTGATTTACAGGATAACTGAGGGCGAGTTATTTTTGTTGTTGTCTCCTGCCATTAGCATGTGTATAACATTCCTTTCCTCACATCAAATCACTTTGAGAGCTGAGGGTGGGGGAGTGGGGGGGGGAGCAATCCAATGGGGAAAGCTGACAGGGTGATGGTAGAACACAGCAGGCCTAAAAAATGTTGCAGCTTTACAATGCTAAACCTCCTGGCAATGAGTAGTTAAAGTAAGAAAAGGAAAGATACATGAAGCAAGGAAAGATGAACAATGCACAGACTTAGCACTTTTTAACCTATTGCACCAGTGCTGTTTCTGGTTAGTCTGCCAGAGGTAACTCTCAATTGATCTGATTTTCTCAACGTGTTTAAGTTTTTCCTCACACACGTCCACATTAGGAAAAAACAATTGATAGGTTCACAAATGGGAAAGAGACTGGAAATCAGTTTCCTAGAAGAAAGAATGAATGAAACAGCCACAGGTCTGGCAGCTAACCAAGGCAATGTGCATCCTCCCTGGCACAACCAATTTCTTCCCTTTAATTCACCCCTCACATCAACCCTCTTTCCTCTTGAGTGTAGCTCAGGCTTAAATACCAAAATAACCTCTGGTACAATATTAACCCTTGCAACTCAAGCTCAAGACCGTCCAAATCTATCTCACAATTCTGTGAATTAACTCATTCATATTCAGTCACATATGCAATAACTGATTTTTGTATCACAAGTTCACTGAGATTCCCATGACCAAGTGATTGGTATAAAACATAAGATTGGAATTCTTGTTCTATACAAGATTCTTTAACTTACT
This sequence comes from Dasyornis broadbenti, assembly GCA_013397935.1. Lineage (NCBI taxonomy): Eukaryota > Metazoa > Chordata > Aves > Passeriformes > Dasyornithidae > Dasyornis > Dasyornis broadbenti. The sequence continues at coordinate 668,366 of VZRN01003759.1, read as the reverse complement.
TTTTTAGATCCCAAGACCTTTTAAAATTCTCATTTTCAAACCCGTCTTTTCAAGAAGGAAAAGTGTGTTTTTGATAGCAATACATAAGGAACTCATATGACCCTCTCATTCCTGTAGAGAGAGTGTTGAGAAGGGTATCTCTACCATGAAATCAAATTTAGACTGTGAGACACTCTATTCAGCAAAAATTATTTTTAACTCAAAATAGTTTTGATTTATGATTGTTAAAATTGAATTAATGTCTTGTGAATCTGTGCTCTTTTAAACTTGATCAGAATTGAAAGCTTTGTGTCGTTCTTTCAGTTGGTTTTTTACACCAGCCAAGTTATGCCACTAAACTGTGCTTCTAGTTTTGTAAACTGATCACTCTTGTCCTCACAGAATGATGAATGGTTTATATGTGTTGCCCCTTAGAAGCCAGAACTTCACTTATGATCAATTAGTGTCAATAGAAGTAACTACTGAATGTTATGCTGAAGTTCTTTGCTTTATGTAGGCAATTGAAACAACCACTGTATTTTTTTTTTCTCTGACACCAAAGTAAACTAAACAAAAAAAGGCACTGAGCCATAATTACTGAAATTCTCTTTCTTCCAGAGAGGAAAAGAAGCTTAAATTCAGAGCTTCTCTATTAAAAAAAAATTTGTTTGCCCATGGACAACTGACATAATGAGATAGAAGCAGAAGTTTTTATGCATCAACAGTCTTAAAAGATCAAGCTGTTGAGAGAAATTCTCCTTCAACTCGGTGGGACTGGTTGCTGTTTTCAGAGGGTTTATATTCTCTGTCCATCCCTGACTTGAAACAAATCCTCCGAGAAATATAGCATGAAGCATTCAGAGAAAAAACAATTTTCATTTAGTTCCAAGGTTATTATATTCACATTTAGCTAAAGAATTAAATCCAAAATAGTTTTTAAAATTCCATTAAATGATATGTTTTATATTATTTACTACAGATGAAATTATTTTCTATATATTATATGGACTTCATAAAAGATTCCACAGATTGCTTTATTTTGCAAGATGAGGAGTTATTGTACCTACCTAAATGTCATCTAAAATCTGAGTTGTGCAGTGTGATGGTTCCTACACTAGTTCTACAAGTCAGTGCATTTCAGGGAGAGCCATATGCAAACATTTTAGTTATTACCTCCTTGAGGAGAGCACTGGAGGGGGTGCTGATCTCCTCTCTCTGGTGACCAGGAACAGGACACGAGGAAAAAGAATGAAGCTGCTCTGGGCAAATTCAGACTAGACACGAGGAAAAGATTCTCCACTAGGAGTGTAGTCAGTCCCTGGAAGAGGCTCCCCAGCACCCCACCTGACAGGGCTCGAGGAGCATCCTGAAGATGCCCTCAGACACATGGTTAAGTTTTAGGTTATCCTGAGTTGAGCAGGGAGTTGGACTCAATTATCCCTGTGGGTCCCTTCCAACTTGAGATATCCTGTGGTTCTGTACTGCTACAATTAGCATTTTGAAAGTTCAGGGAGCCTCTCAAAAAGAGGAATGTGTGATGAAAATGAATGTAGTCAAAAGTGGCTGAAAACTACTGCTATTTTTAAAGGAGAGATATGGGTCATGAAGCGACACAAACCCACACTATGCACTGCACCTACTGTCAATAAAAGTACTGCTCTCCACTGAAGGAAAACCCCAGGAACCTAATGATCTTTGTTTCAGTCTCACACACAGGTTTTATATACAAGAGTAATCTGCAGAATTGGAGAAAATTCAGGCAGGAAGGGACCTTTGGAGGTCATCTTGTCCAATCTTCTGCCCAAAGCAGGACCAATTTGAAAGGTCAATCATATACCTTAGGACTTAATCCAGATGAATTTTGAACCTCTTGGAGAACAGAGATCCCATAATTCCACGGAATCACCAATTACATTAAAGAAATCTCTTTTATCCTCCGACCCGATTGGAATTTTCCTTATTGCAACATGTGACTGCCGCCTCCAGTCCTTTCTTTGTGCATCTCTGCTCACCTCTGTGCTGGTCTTCAGTGCTGCCAGAGCACATGGCTGGCTCAGGCCAAAGTACAGAATCACAGTGACATTTAAGTTGAAAAGCACCTCTTGAGATCCTGCTGTCAAACCCTCTCTGCTGAAGCAAGTTTAGCTAGAACAGGTTGTCCAGGAACATGTTTAGTCAGGTTTTAAGTATCTCCAAGGATGGACATTTCACAACATCTCTGAGTTACCAGTAACCCTCACCAGAAAAAGGAGTTTCTGGATGATGAGATGAAATTTCATGTGCTCGTTGTCCATTGCTTCTTGCCCTGTCACTGGGCACTGCTGATAAAAGTCTGGCTTCTTTATCTTCACTCCCTCCCATCAAGTATTTATACCTGATATTTATGCACTTATAACTATACATCTCCCACTGGAGAGTTACTCCTTCCCGGGTGCAGGAGGTTGCATTTGCTTTTGTTGGACTTACACGAAACTTCAGTTGACCTACTCCTCCCCTGTCAACCCATAGATTCACGTAAAAGATTCCCAAGGGTCTGGAGCATGAAGTCAGTTTCTTACAGGTCTCATTCATAGTCTTGCTGGTTGAAGAACTTCACCTAGCTAAGTTAGATCAAAGGGATGTCATGTAAAATGTGTGGAAGTGGAAGTGATTTTACAGGTTTTTGTGATTAAAAACAGACAGTAGATATAGAAACCAGTTTAGACAGCCCACACTGCTCTACAATATAGAGTATCTGCAGGCAGAGTCTGAGGCAAAAGTGGACCAAAAAAAAGTATATATCTTTTCATCTATAAACCCTAATCTCTCATTCTCAAGTAATTAAAAATCGGGCTTTTGCTAAGAAACCTATGTTATCACTATTCTTGGCAGACATTACTGCATATTGCTGAGCTTATGTTCCAACAGTGGCCCTAGCTGATAAACTCCCCCTGTAATGAAAAATTAGTGATTGTCTAAGTCAGCAAAGACTGCCCTGGGATATGCCCCTTCAATGGCATATCAGTAATGACCACTGATAACTACATTTTCAGATGTTCCTAAAATGTGATAGAATTGTAGCAAAGTGAAGCCCACTTAGCAGATAAAGAAAGGAGGAATCTTTCTAAAATCTGAGAGTAGGAAAAATGGCCATGCCAAATATATGCTTACAATATTATCTGTCTTAGTAATAAGGCAACTATACTTGTACTATCAAACTTCTGTCACAAAACACAAAATTTTCCAGGTCTAATCTTAATACAGATTAATTAATTGCCTTAGAATGCTACTTTTTGTGGGTTTAGAAGGTCTTTCCAAGATGTTTACAACACAGACATAATAAGTTAAATTTACAGTAGTTAATTAATACAGGGATGAGTTATAAAATATTTGATTTCTTACAAAGATAATAAGACAAAATACTGCAATTGCTTCTGTCTTCCTAATAGCTTAAACTAAAAAAGCTTTCAGATGTAAGTAAAAATTCTACTAAAACAATACCACTGGTTTTGCAAGGAATTCTTTATTATTAGAAAGACAGTTTCAGGTTTAAGCCCCCTGTATGTTGTTCATCATGTCAAACTCAATAGCATGATTTCCAAATACTGCTGTTTCTTCACGCTGTGTTTGCCATGAAGCTCATCTGGCCCAGTGCAGACATTTACAGTACTGATCAATACATCTGGACTAGGCTAAGAAACTCCTTTCCATTTGAGTCACCAATGAAAATATAGGCCCTTTAATTCTTTTTTATTTTAGACATTGACTTTAGGATGAAATTAATCACAACCTAGAAATGTTAAGGTTTTTCTTCACTATTAGGGGACTGTCTTAGGGGTAGATAGCTGCATCTTAGTCACGAAGTTACATGGTATTAGTTCCACTCCTTTTATCTGCAACCTCAGTTAAAATGCAAATTCTTCAGGCACTGCCAACCACCATGACTCCTCATCGCTATCATAGTAGAAAAAAAAAAAAATCTTTTCCAAAATCAAATTAGTAATGTAATAAGAACTATCCAAGAGCAAGTGTTCTTTAAACTGGCCAACTCCCTTTACTCTTAGCTTTGTATGAAAGGAAGAGGCTTCAGGAAAATGTTGCTACCATCTGGTACATTTTATGAATTTTAAACTATCTATTTTTGGCAAAAGCTCTCAGAGCTGATTTCAGCGCTGAGATCATGAAAGCATCACAATTTTCTTACAAGTCTCTCCAGTTAAATGGGCTTTTTGGAGCATTAGCGGCTTCATGACCGACAAAAAGGTGACAGCCTCTGTGCCAGACGGAAGCCTTTCTGCATTCAGTCCATAAGGAGAGACAAGCACAAGCACTTCTGTGGTTCCCCTCGTTTAAGAGAGATGCTGCCATGTATTTGAGAACCCCATCAGGTCATCTGTATGTCCATTTCAGGAGCTACAGCAACAGACTGCTCTGGAGATGAATCAGAATATACAGCATACCCTCATGGAGCAAAATAATGTTTGGAAACAGGAGTAAACACATCTCACTACTGCAGCCAAATAACAGGAAGCACCTACAAATAGCTATGATTATTTAGGGATGGCTGTGTAGTTTGGGAAGCCTTGACAGTCTGATGTATAAGACCAATGTGTATTTCTTCAGCCATGAACCCACAAAAGCCAAGCAGAGAAGACTTGCATGCTGGTATGCAGGTTTCCTCCTCCTGCCCCCATCCTGCCTTTTGTACTAAAGGAAATATTGGTACAAAGATGGAGGTGGCACCATCAAATGCCCCATTATCTAGGTTTTAACTACCCTTATTCAGTTTCTCTAAGCTCCTTGAATCATCTCTCTTAGCAGAAAGGAGACTCCAGTCATGTAATTTGCTTCCCCTGAACCCATGAAAGATCCAGTTGGCATGTGACTCCCAGAGAATAATTATAATAATTATGCATTTTGTTTCCAAGCACACATAATAAGTTTGTTTTTACCTGAGTCTTCCATCCTCTGCTGCAGCTCCTCCTGGTATGATCTTAGTAATGAATATCCCAGGATCATCCCCAATATGTGGGTTATCTGTTCCTCCAGCAATACTGAACCCCAGGCCAGAATTTCCCTGGAAAAATAATAAAAGGTAAATCCATCATCCAGATGCTAGATTTCAAGAGAATTCATTTGCAGTGCATGAGCAAAATATCCTTGCTCCTTAAGGAAAGCACTTTATTTGGCAACTCCATACTTGAAGGCAGGTGACTCAGTCAGAAAAAATTAATTGTCAGTTAAAGAACAGAGGCTGTGAACAGAAAGATTTCCTGGAGTTAATGACAGAGTTAATGGATACTCCTACAGAAACAGGATTTGACCTAAATTTGTTTTCAAAAGCAGTCACATAAATTAGCATCTGAACTCCAATATTAATTCATCCAAGTCAATGAGAGCTAGAGGATAAAAACATTTCAGAGCTTTGAAAAAACACTTTCAAAACCTCTGTCATTTATAAACAGAAATAGTGAAAAACATTTAACTCTGAAGTATTTAATTCATTAGTTTCTGTTCAAAAGTTACCATTGCTCAGATTGACATTCTTTAAAAACAAACCAAAAAATCCACTAAACAAGACTATTTCTTTCATCCTCCTGATTTGCTAGAACAAAATGTTTGAAAGACATTCTAAAGCTCTACTCAATAATTTAATTTATTTTCTATTTGTGAGAATATCATAAAAGATAAATATATATATATGTACACACACATACACTTGCAAATTAAGTCACTGTTTTTCACATGTATTTCAAAACTACAATTCTGGTGGGTTTTTTTGGAACTGTATATTGGTTATGCTTTTCTAAATAAGTCAACTTTAAGTACGTGCTATTTTTTTTTTTTTTAAACTGTGTGAATTAACTTCTTTTTCAAGGGATTCTTTCTTATTTATAGAAAGGTAGATGCAGGTTTAAGAACCCCCTATGCATAGGGGGTGTCATAAAATTCAATGCAATACTTGATTCTTTAAGGACCTCTCAGCCAAAAGTATTTCTTTAGTTAGATATTTAGATTTATCACAGTGCTATAACTATATATATATTACAAAATATGTACACTACTGCAAATAAAGTATATTTAGGGCACTAAAATACTTTTCTTTCACCAACTTCTCAGACTATTGGGAGTGTTTCTTTTACTGCTGCTTGTGGTCACGTATCTAGTTCTGTTCTAGTGAGAAAAGTTGTTAATAAAAATGGCACCTCCACAGATATTTTTTCTAAATAATTTAAATCAAATGTCACATCTGCATTTTTGAACTGTACTTCAATGCATTCACTGCGATGCATTTTGTGTGTGAAAGCCGACATGTTGCCTGCCTGCAGCATGTCAAATTCTGAATTCTGTTATCAGTATTCTTCATTCACAAGAGATGCAGTTCCCATTACTCAAGAGATGTACACGCAGTGTGCAGCTGTGCTATCAGCACATAACTGTGAACTCATTTATAATCCAAGGAAATGGATTTAGGACTGCACATATCTTAATGCTTCTCAGCTAGCTATAATATGGAAATCATTATAGTAGTGAAACACTCTGTATATATTTTCTGTACAGTTAGCAAACACCTCCAGGCCAGCATTATAAATCTTTGATTTAATCTCCCTTTCATCGTTAGGATCATCTCAGATTCAGGTTATTCTCCCAATATTTTAACACATGCTTAATTATACAGCACACTTTATAGTAACATGCACTCTCTAAATATTTTAAGAATATTTTCCTGAAACCCTTTCTATATGTCATATTATTAATTAAGCTAATTGTCCAACACATAGGAAGGAAAAAAAAGACTACTTATACATACTTCAGGGAGCCTGGAACAACACCCCTAAACCATTAGTAAAACCAAGAGCAAATTTCTAGAAATTTTGAGCAAGTAGTACTTGAGTTCCAAGCAAAAAAACCCCAACAAACCTCTACAAATAAAATAAAATTGTTGTGTTTATTTTTAAATTCAAAGACATTAAAAAAATATGCAGTAATCTGTGTTTCTGAAGAGAGGTGGATTTCCAAATCCTCAAAACCTACTTTTGACAGGGAAAGGGAAGGAGAAAGAGTAGGGTAACAAGGACAAATCTGGGTGTAATCATTAGAACAAAACACAAACAGCTATATCATTATAAAAAAAAAAAAAAAAAAAGTGCCTGAAGAGCTTTAAAAAACTATCAAAGCCTGCCTGTTATGTGCTTAGTTGTTACAGTTCATCACATGAAATTCATTCGATGTTTTAGGAGGAAATAATTTCTGCACTCTTTTCCTCCTACCATATCTTTTGCCATTAACATTTTAGAGCTAAAAAATGCTAGAGCGACGCAGGCTGTAAGCAGTGATGCGGTAACACTGCTACACATTTCTCAGGAGAATTAGTGCTATCCTTGACATTTATCCATAAATGTGCATCTGTTATACTGCAAGAATGTTCTGATTCTGCCTCTTAGGAGCAACCTTTAAAAAAAACCAAACAGGGTAGCACTCCTCACTGGCACTTCTGTATCTAGAAAATTTCAAGCAATTATTTTGGCTGCAGTCCTTGACTTGATCAACAGGATCTACAAGCTGTCAGGCACGAGCTGCCTCATCAAATGGGTACATCTCTGCAAGGCTTTCCTGCACCAGAAACTTGCTGCAAAAGTTAAGTGCAATTACACTTTTTTCCTGCCTGCTATGTTTTATGAAGGGTCTGCATTGCCTACATGGAAAAATCTTCTGGTTTTGTACCTCAGATCAAGGCCTACAAGACTAAAAGCATAGCTATAAACAGTTATGGCTTCTTGAAAGCCTTGGGTTCAAAAAATAATGCAATAGGAACATTCTGGTTAAAAGCTACTGTATTTCAGTTCTGGGCAACAATACTGATGTGCAGATCTCTCCTCTTGCCTCATGCTTCTCTCCATGCTCTGCATTTAGTGTGCAGGTTTACCAGCACGTGGTTGCTGTACTAAAAACTCGTTGCTGTTGTTACACTGTATTTCCAAGTTCCAAATAAGTACTGTTTACTACTGCAATACTTCCTGAATATTTCCACAAGAGTTGGTTCCCCACCCTTTAGTTTTTGCACCTCCTTTGTCCCTATTCCAGAAAAAAAAAAAAAAAAAAAAAAAAAAAAAAAAAAAAGGGGTAAAAAAGNAAAAAAAAAAGAAAAAGTGTGGTAATTATCTTCACAGCTTTTCTTGGCATACTGTCTCCTTGCCATTTCATGTTAACCAATGAAAATGCCATCCCGCAGCCCAAAACAACAACTGAACCATCACTTAGCCACGGCATTTTCCAAGGTGGAACATTCATGCTTTCTCTCATGCTGATTCATGTTTGGGAGTGGTTCCCCATAAATATCTGTCAAGTTAATTCACTGTACTCTTTCCACTCCAAGCCTTACATCTCTTAAATGCTTACAAAGCAAGTTAACAATGAGCGCAGAGGCCTGGTGACAATGCAGATAAATACTTAATGAGAACTAATAGCAGCTGATACAAAGGAGAAAAAGTCTTCCTCTTTTGGAGTACTCCACTGATACTTTTTAATTGAGATTCATATTTAGGCCTAAATATGCTTGCCTGTTTTATTTCAGGATCTTTTAGCAGAAGAGATCTATGCAAAAATCCCAACACATGTAGGGGACAAAAGGAAGTTTGAACAAGCTTCAGACCTACAAACGTTTGATGGCATTGCTCAAACATCATTATTAGCATGTCCAAATATATATAATATATATCTATATCTATATTTCATTCTATGATTCTGTATAAGGGTTCATACCCAAATAATTTTGTGTTCAATTCTTATTAGCTAAATTATCTCTTGACCTAAATCTTTCCATCTCTTTGTCCAAGCTCTCAATTTCTACTACTATTAAAACCTCATATAATTAGTTACTGACTATACAAGGAAGATTTGCATAAAATGGCACAGCAACAGATGGATGAATGTACTTTTTAATTGTTACTTTTATTTCTTACTACCTTCCCCGCCTTTTGTTGCAAGGCTCCAGTCATGCACTCAGCCTGACAAAAGGCTTAGCATAGCACAACATGACCAGTTTGGCTTAACAAAAAAAACTGCCTGAGTTTCCTCCTATTTATGCTGGATATCTCACGCTTCTCAGGGATTTATCACCAAGCTCAAATTTGTCTCTTGGCCCAGCTTTACTTTTCAAACATAGAAAATTAGGTCAAACTACCACATCAAAACAATTTCTCACAGCCCAGCCCCTGAGGCCACCTTCCTGCTCTCCTGTGAAGGGAAGGTCAGCACTTCGTCTTGAGGTTTATTACACCTGCCTGCCTTTATGGCTTTCTCAGATGGGGCTTTGCACGCCACAAGGACCAGCTGAGTTCTTTATAGCTCAGCCTGAGCAGAGAAGAGGCCTGGCTGTATTTCTCCTGGCCCTGGGGTGGCAGACAACCTCCGACAGGGACGCAGCATGACTGCAGATGATGCAGGTGTTACACCTTCTCCCAACACTGAAACACAGCACTTGGGGTCAGAATAAGATGACAGATGATTCACATGCCAGGGAAAGAAAATAAAACTTGCAAGTTGTGGCCATTTTGAAACCCTTCTCTCAAGATTGTTACACTTCCAAGTAAGTATCATAAAAATAAGTAAGAACCCCCAGCAGGTACTGGTTTTGGGTAGCTAGAAGGCCTTGAGACCTATCCTTCTTCTTGCTTAGCCTTCCATCTTGTGTTCTTCTCATTATACACACCTCTCTGAGCAGCCATATGTCAGGCTGCAATTTCAAAAGGCTGCAGCATTTTTATTTTGTCAGAGAGTAATTGTCAGAAGTGCTCCATGTTGGCTTCTGTAGGAAAAGAGTTTAGCTGACACCAAGAGCTACTGCAGTTATTTTCCCATGACATTGCGGCTCTCCATGGATGATGGCCTTCCCTACACTTCTACAAATTATTTTGTCTTTATTGTGTCTCATTTGTCTCTTTTTTCTGCTCAAAGGCTGCATTTGCCTTAGAACATAGTTTGATTATGAATGATGTAAAATCATTCAGTCTTTAACAAAATCATAGAAGAATGTAAGTCCAAGAAGCAGGAACGAGATCAGAAATGCATATCAAGCACAGTCTGAGTACTTCCCTGTATAAGGGCCAAGTGATTTGTATTTTACCATATTAAAAGAGGCTTAATGCAATCACATGGAAATTGTTCTCCATTTTAATTTCTTTTTAATTCTAATCAATAAGGTGACAGCAGAACTCACATAGATGCTTTTTGAGTGAGTTAATTACTTCAGTGCTCCTAAAATAACTTCTCATAATCTTCTGAAGTGACATGATTTTGAAAATCTCTAGCATTTAAGTAAGAAAAAAAATAGGCTTGAACTTCACAGAATTCACTTAACTATTGCTGCAACCTCACCCCGACACGGCAGCATACCAGGAAGCCTGTTTCAGAGTCCATCAGTCAGTGAAAAGTTGAAGACAGAAGGAATAATTGTATTTCCCAAAATATTTTCTAGAGGTTAAAAGCTGTTTCTGGTGACAAAACATACTTCCACAATCTCTATTATTGAAATGATCTTTGTGTTTAACTTTTTTTTCCCCACTGGTTAAAAGCATTGTTTTTTTTCCTGTAGACTTCCTACTTCTACTCTGGTGTTCACAGCCAAATTTGTGGAATGCTTTTCCCTCTCATATCTTTTAAGGACGACTTTAAAGTATGAATTGCTGCCAAAACTTGCAGGTTTTGTCAGAGCAAGTTTAGTCAAGAGAATGCTCACGGAATGATAGCTGACTCATTCCCAGATTCCTAAATATACACTATATTTTTATTGTCTCCCTTTGTTACAGTTGTCAAAGACCGTATCAACTTTGTTACTGGTGCTCCTTAAAAAGTTGTCTGTTGAATTTTACAATGGGAATTATCCTTCAGCTTTTTAAGAGCACTAACGATCTGTAGGTTCAGAAAATCCTAACTCTTCTTGAGTCTAAGCAATGCTGGGTTTATCTTGTTTATACAAAATTTCAAAATCCTTTAATACAAAGATAAGCTGCATCCTCTGAAGGCGATGTAGGCTTGGCATGCATTTGACAGAATTTCTTGATTTCACACACATGCATGAAAATGCTTAAGCTTTTTAGCTTCTGCTACTACAGTCAGGGCACCTTGTCACTCTGTGTAAGCAAGACACACTTTTCTGATGTGGTGTTGCTTTAGAAATTGTGCTCTTTTTTAAAAATAAAGGATATTTATTTGATTTTGCTTTATAAGGCTTCCAATGCAGCAGGTTCCTTTAAGTAAATGTTGCTGCAAGGAATGTTAATTCATAAACTACTGTTGAGTTTATTTTCGGTGGTGGAAAAAAACATCCATTGTACTATGAAGCATACTGTGAGACACTTTAATTGGAAACTTGCTTTTACACATTTTAGTAAGTTTTTAAAATCCTTTTAGTAATTTTTAATTTTCACATTCCTGCTTAAGTGAAGTCAGAGCTTTCTTTTAAAAACTAAAATATGAAACCAATACTTGTTTTCTGCAGATACTCAAAACAGCTTGCCTGAAATACTCAGCAATTTTTTGTTATGGCCACAATTAATGTCTCACAGGGTACCTTTTTAATAAAAAAAGCTGGTTTATAAAACACCGGTACCTGGATCCTGGCTAAGGTTGTTACCATCTTTGGCTTAGGGTTCTTGCCTCAGGGTACTTCTGTTTCAGATGAAAAAGACAACATCTTCTCCCATGAGACAAAATATGAACCAAAACAAAAAACCAAGAAAACCCCAAAACTCCTTCCAAAAACCACATTCACTCTTGTTCTGCAAGACCAGATTTCTCCAAGAAGTACCTGACAGCATGAGAAAGTGAAAGCTGAGAATGAGACAAACTTAGAAAACTATGGGGAATTAAATTTTTTGGCATTAATTTCTTTTCTCCTGTCCCTACAGGACAAAAAATACTAAGTGTTGTGGGCAAACAGAGTGAATCAAGTAACACAGTCTACAAATGAGACAAACGATCGACAACTCTGCCCATGATTGTCATGGGAGAATTAGATACGGACCAGGATTTGCTGCGGCTCTGAAATAGTCTGTGAAAGACTTTCTCGTTTCCTCTGTGTTAAAGCAGATAAGATTACTTAGTTTGGTGCTCTAAGGTGCTTATAAGGAGGAAATATCTCTAGATATACCAAGCTGAAAAAGAGGATGATCATGTGAGATTGATGTAAAGATCTGAGTACTTCTGCAGACTTTGTTCAATAAGATTTTTCTCCACCAAGTACTTCTAATCTGAAAAGTACAACTCTCCTTTATTCACCTGCCAGTGAAGCTACATGGGATATTTTTTCTACTTTTCACTGAGCCATGCTTAATTTAACATCACATTCATAGCGGGGGTGTTACCTGTGACTCAACAGTGCCCAGTTCAACAACACACAGCCACACTGCAAACAACAGCCTAACACCTTAATGCTTCTTCCCACTGGGACAAATAAGTGATTTTATACTATGCAATGTACTTTCATCCAATTCAGGATTTTGATAGAAAATGTTTGTTTAACCCACCTACTCAAGGCGCTAAGATCCTTAAGACAGGATTCTGCTCTGCAATTCTTTCACAATCCGGCATTTATACTGGCATTGCTTTTATGTTCTGAAGGAAGAATGATACGTGCTAAATAACCAAACCATTTTCTGCCATACAGTGTGTGTATGTCTTTTGCCATCTCCCACTCTAACATTAAAACTTTATAATCCTGCCACATCTAGTTCTCTCTTTAGACTTCAGTCATTCCACCCATGTTTTCAAGTATTTGCACATGCTATACTGTATTGGACTTTTCTTCTCCAGTGTTTTGTCCAAAGCCCCAGTTTCAAAAGCCTAAACATCAAAGCCACATTTATGTCTCATTCAGAGAACAAGAACATTTGCATATTTATCAGAGTACTGTTGAACTCTTTTTTACTTTTAAATCTACTCAAGAGTAACATAATTCATGAAATTGTCACTTCTCCCACGTACTCTGGCATACTCCCTAGAGTCAGAGTTTTGAGACTCCACAGTTATATTATGCTCCATATGGTACAGATTTTCATCTCTCATGGTGCCATTTGTTTTCCAACCCCTTATCAGGTTCAGCACATTCATTACAAAACCACAATACACATGGCTATGCCTGCTTCGTGTGCTTACTCTCACTTGTTAGCTGTAGAGTGATATTGTTCTCTCAATGCTGCACAGATCAAGCACAGTATTTGAAAAAGATGTGTTTTTAAAAATGATCCAAAGGATTTGATTTTTCATAATACACATGAACCTAGAACAATGTTAAACAGCAAATTTAGTCAAGGAATGAAACCACTTCCAAAGTGAAGCATCTCATGAAAAAGTGATAGCGTGTCCTCTCTTTCTACACAGATTGAAGCAAAAGAATAGATGTGAATTCTCTCCAGGTCTGGTTTTCAGTATTTCATTGCTATTAAGCTCACATTAACAGCCTCTGAGCTGTCACAGACATATATGCCTAGTTCTTTCTTCAACGTGTTTCTTGTCCTGCTTCAGTATTATCTATAGGAATTGTCTTTCCCAACACCACGGGACCATAAGACCTTGCCTGTTCTATCTCAGAGAAGCAAGGCCACATATGTCCTCCCTTAGATGGCCACATACAGTGACAACAAACAAATGTCACAAAAAGCAGTCTAATGGGTACATGAAAAGAAGTCTGAGAGAAAACTAAGTATTCAAAAATTTTCATAAAAAATTGGAGAAGGGAAGTGCTGGTCCTAGGGAGTGAAAAGTTTCACTACCCTTGCAGGAAAAAAAAAAAAAAATAATAATAAAAAAATTCTCTACAGCTATCTTTCTNTGGTCCTAGGGAGTGAAAATTTTCACTACCCTTGCAGGAAAAAAAAAAAAAAAATAATAAAAAAATTCTCTACAGCTATCTTTCTTTGTCATGTAATGTCACTCGGGGCTTGCTCCAGACTTCTCATCAGCCAGACCCGAGCATTTTCTGAGCTCCCAGGGCTACATAATAGAAAGTGAAAAAGTCAGACCAAGGAAAGGAAAGCACCCACTGAGTGATAATAGCAACTTGACATAAGGGGGGTGGGGAAGAACAGGAGCTCGAGTAAAACACTAAAAAGAATTGAAAGAACAGCAAGTCTTATTCAAGAGGCAAGCTACTTAGAAAACTTTGACAGGATCATCACTGAAACTTTCACAATGCAATTATCTGCAAAAACTGAGGAAATTAAGACATGTTTAAATGTGACTCTGTGACAGAAGTAGACAGTCACATTTTGTATGAGGACTTGAGGAACAGAAACCTGATTTTACTGAAGCCATGGAAACCAACAGGGTTTCAGCACATAGTGGTAGCAATTAAAAGGAAAGAAGAAAACTCCTACTGCTGACTTCAGTTCCTCTCTAATGATGACACCTCTCATCCCCTTCTGCTGACAATTCAGCGCTATGAAAACCCCAATGGATATCTTGAGATTATGTGGAAACTCCTTGGTTGAACCAGTTTGTAGCTCCAAGTCTTTATGTTGAAAAACTGCTGCATGCCTAAATGAGTTTATTTTGACAGATTGCACGATCACTACAGCATTGCTGTGCAAAGCACTTAAGGGAATTTGAGACCTCTGAAGTATCACAAGTGCTGGAATAAACCCAAGTTCTAAGCTAGTGCCTAAGATATTGTTCTTTTCCATCTGACTGTCATATTCACAGATATGAAATGAGTGTATTTAGTTCTTGCAATTTGGTGGGGAGTTTTCGTTTAGCATATTCTTAACATATTCCAACAATTTCTTGGGTTCTATTTCTCTACTGAAATAGATATATGCTTAACCATTAAGGCTAAAATTCTGAAATGTTTACAGCCATTATAAGATTGTGATAATATTTTCTTTCTAACTCTTATTTAATCTCGCATTAAAGCAAATGCATGAGTAAAATGCTTAATTTGCTTCCTTATTCAAAATCATGATCTTCAGGGCATGTAATCTGGAATAAAAAGGTAAACTATTAATGAACTAAGAGGCCTCTAGGGCTTACAAGTTCAAGCACAAATCCCAGAGGCAAATGACTGAGTATTCTTGCTGTTGCATCACTCACCTTTCCACCATTGCACTACTCCAGTGGCTAAGCATGCAGAGCTTAGCTTTACCTTCTCTTTTAATATGAGTTAAAGCAAGCCTTTGACACACATTCATGTGTTGAATAACACTCCAGACTTTTCTTTCAGGCATTTCCCATGATGCTCAATTATAGATTTTACTGAGAAGAAGTACAAAGATGGATAAAAAACATAAAATGAAATTCATTCATTTTCACAGACACACATCTAAATATAATTTTCACAACTTTGTGATGACCCTATTTTGCTGTAACATTTCATTTCAGTGCCCATTTTGTTTCTTATTCTTAGTAAACCTGACTGACCCTGAGCAATCTAAAACAGCTTCAAAGCTGCGTGTCTCTGAGAAAGAGCTTGGACTAGATGACCTCCACAAAATCCTTCCAAACTGAATTATCCTCTGCTTCTATGAAACACAAGTGTCACAAATGCAAAACATATTTCAAAATCCGATGCCAGCCTAGAAATAGTTCAGTCACTAAAATATTTACCATCTTAATTTATCTTCACAATTACATGATACTGAAATGTTTTGTATATATATATATGTCTCCACAAAAATTCCTTTTACAAGATTTATAACTGTGCATTCTTAAATGCAGAGACTTTCTTGACACAATTGCTAGAAAAGTCAGATGAAACTCCTGGCTAAAACTGCACCTTGTATAATTTTCACTCAGCTCTTTGAGACTAAACAAATTAATTTTGTCCAATGAGGAATGCACAGTCCTTTACATAAGAAAAATCAATCTTACAGGTGCCTCTCTGGAAGGAAGAAGTGAAGAGGAATCTTTAACCAGGTATATGTTTGCCAAACTTGGGTAAAACAATTCCATAGGCAATATTTTCCTGTGCTTCTAGAAATCAGCTGAGATAAGATTCACCGTTCCTTTATCTACATCGACACTTGTCAAAAGATTGGCAGTGTTCTCATTGCACTATGCACACATACAAATACACAGCACACTGTGCAACAGATTTAGACTACCATTCCCAACAGCAGTCATCTAATAATACACAATATCAGATTTTTTTTTTTTGTTGTTAGAAATTCAAAGGAATTTTAAAGTTCCCATATCCTATGTCATGGTAATGAGTCATATTGAGTCATATTAAAAATACCTAGGGTAAGTTAATAGCAATTTTCAAGTTTAGTAACATTATTTTAAAGGTATTTGTCAGTGATTCACTGGCAGAGAATAATGGTCTTGTGACTCATGGAAAAAAGAAAGTCCTTTCCTCCCCAGCTGTACAAATGCCACTTTTGCCTCTTTGGAAGTGGCAGGAAGGCAGGCTGGGAAACAGACAGAGGCTCAGCCAAGTTTTCTACCAGAAGAAGAGAAGTTAGATTGAAATTGCAAATGCACACTTTTTAAGAAGAAAAGCAAAAGTCAACAAAGACATTTTCACTTGATCTCAGATTCTCTATGGAAAGACCACAGTCGGAGATGCCTCTGGGTCCAACACAGATGTGGCTTGCTCATTGATAAGCCTGTTTAAGTATAGTAACAAGTTCAATGAGCAGAATTTTCAAAAGAATAAACCTATTCCTATTGATATCTGACAGAAGTGCCACCTATTTCAAAAGAAACAGACAGGATACAAGTAACCACTTTTTGAAAATCCAGTCTTTTGTCTTAGTTCCTTACACTTCAGATCTAGTTCTTAGTATTAGCTGTATCGTTTTTGTCACTACAGACCTATTTTGTTGATTCATTTTTGGAGTAACCACTCTCAGAAATAAAGCTGAGATTCCTGTTATTGGCAGCATGGAAAAAAAAACACATGAAAATCCAGCTTCTACTGTGTTCCTGGAACATATTCTACACATCACCCAGACAGTAACTAACAATGCAAAATAAAACCTAGAAAAAATAACCCTTCAGGAAGTGAAAAGAACTATGTGACTCTGTGAGTATACTTCAGCAAAGCTAATGGGTTTGAAATTTTACTCATTAAATAGTCACAGAAAATAAGTAGTATATTCCTGATACTGTAGCCTCTTATGCTACCTTTTCAAGAACATTGGAAAATTTCAGAGAAGAAAGCAATTGCAGTTCAAAAGAAAGTTATTACTAACTCAGCATTTCTAAGTACCCTTAGCAGTACTTAGCTTTCCCTCTTTGTTTTAGTCATGAACATGCATATTAACTACTGCTACTTCAAGACTTGTTAATTCCCATGGCCTCCTCCTAAAGGAGAGGGAATTCTCATATCCCCTTCAGAGATAAGGAATATTGTACTGGGTTTTGAAGCCCAGCACTGAATATTGCCAGCACACTAAAATCCACAGGATTAACACCCCTAAAATTCTGATTTGTAACATCAGCAGAATATATGGAGCTGCAAGAATGAGGAAAGAACCTTATCTTCTTTTGGATGATTGGGCTTTTTTTGGTAAAAAATAGGTGTAATCCATTTTACCTGGCTTTTAAAACATGCTCAATAGAACCTTTTCAATTAGGGTAAGCATGCCACATAACCTCCCTCTATACTGTATAGAAAGAGACATTTCTGCATTGCAATTCATCAACATGCAAATTGGCACAAGTCAAAATGTTTCACATACATTTATCAGTTGCAATCAACCTTCGCTTAATAGTTTCTTAGCCCTGGCATGCAATTTGTGCTCTAAAATGAGAGAGAAAATGGAGGTAAGAAAGGGTTTTAAAAAGCAAGAAAGAGAGAGAATGAGATCAGAATAACCAGCAGGTCGGTGATGAGGAACTCATCTGTGCTGCAAAACCTGAACCAAACTGCTGCTCTGAACAGGCACCACTGGGGTTTACATTTCAAAGGAGTGCCCTAATCACTAGGCACACTATCTCTGATCTAATGAATATATAATTGCATATTCAAAGTGGAACTGGTCCAACAGGAGAAAGACACACCTGAGCAAAAGTAGGCATTCATCACAGACAAATCCCTGTTACAGATCAGGCAGAGGAGGCATGTCAAACCCATTTTCCCACACCCTGGACAAGTATTCTTATGATGATTGTGAATCCTTTACCTTCCACTTTACATATTTCCCCCAAGAAAACTTGTGAAAGAGAAAACTTCTGGCAAAGTGAAGGAGAGGTAGAAAAAAAAGAAGATACCTCAAAAAAGTTGGTGATGAATGTTTCGCATCCAGCTCTCACCCTGCCATCTGTTATATTCAGCCAAAGGTAGAAATGATTAGGAGAAACCATTGCCAGTACCTTGGCTTGCTTTTATCAAGATACCTTCTGGAAATTCATTACAGAGATAGAAGGTATTGCCCTAAAATATTTAACACAAGGAATCTGTATTATTTTCATTAATAAATATTAAATGTTTATTTCCTTTTTATTATTTTCTTTAGGTTTGTTTAAAATCCTGTTCAAAGCACAAGAAGGGTAATTTCAAGCACTAAGCATCTCCCCATTCCCACGATTATGCATCAACGTCATCTGAAGTTAAACATACATTAATGCATATGCCTTTTCCACAGTACATTGTCATTACACTTTATAAAATCCCTAAACTCTTGTTTAGTGTCAGAATTTTATTTTACATGCCTATATATACTTGCATAAATCTACTGCTAATAATGGCAATCTCCTTAAAAACCCAAAGGAGTGACTGATTTTTGCAGCTGAAATTAGATTTTTCATTAAAATTCTAAAGCTAGAAAATAAATTACACATTGTCATTGCAATGTAAGCTACTTCTTAACAAATGTATGTGAAGGGTAGAATTACATCAAAGAAAAATTGTAAGTATCATGTAAAATTATTTTTTAGTATCTATTAAGGCTTATCATTGTCTCCAAAGTGTTATCTAACAAATAAAAAGATCCATGCAGAAGTTAAAGATGAACTTTTTTTTTTTTTTTGGAGAAACTGGTGGGATACATGCAATCAAAAGAATCTCACCACGGAACAGTACATTTGACACAGGAAGCCTGTGGGATGTACTGCCACAGTGGAAATGTAAGACATGACCAAAATCCCTAAGTTATGCAGATGCTTGTTTTATGCCAGAGCTGACACCATCGCAAGGGGTTAGATTCTGAATAAAAGCAACAATCGGTGAGTTAACAAACAGCTTTACAACTGCCAAATGAAATGGCTGTTAAAGGCTGGTCTTAAGAGGCAAAACCTTTAAAAAGATCTTTGTTTTCTTGGTAATCAGATGTGGTGGGATGCATAAGCAGGAAAGAGGGGATGGCTGTTCCTACGTGCAGCAATACAATTCAATGGCTGCCTCAGCTTTCTCTCTAAAGCAATGTGACTGTTTTAACAACACCTGAAAAGTTTTGGTGTACATCGAGTATAAAGATTTCAATAAAATAAAATCAAATCCAATCATTTTTATCTGGCAAAGTTTTTTTTTTTTTTTTTGAGACATTTGGAAATACAGGGTGTATATATGTGTAAGTTAAACATATCCTGACACTTTTTTCTTGATTCCTTAAATTTAGGTGGGACATTTGCCAATACATCTGTAACGACTTACAGAATCTTGATGCATATGAATCTCCCCCCGGATATTTCCCTTTTGCATTCATTTCCACAGCTTTCTACAGTCACTTCCATAGAGATTTATAAGGTTTAAAACTTTCCTACACCATAGAGCTCGCACAAGAGGACAATGGCCCACAATGATGGGCAAGTATTAGCCTGTCCCCTTCACCTGTTCAAGATTCAGGAACACATCATGGGCTTTGCCTATTCTGAATTACTACAATTATATGATCACTACAAAGGGGATAATAGATTTCAATGCATTTAATGATTTAACACTGCTAAGACACAGAAATATAAAACCAGGAAAAGAAATTATTTGGTAATTATGTAGCTAAACAGAGAGAGTACATTTTAATTCTGATTAATACTTCAGTTCAGTGACACAGAAACGCTGTAGTTACTCAATATTGAATTAGTTTACAAAAATACTAATATGCCACAATATGCATTACAATTAATGTTACAAGTGGCTTCAAGGAAATTCTTTTCAGCATTCAAGATATGCTATTAAAACAAAAATGTAAAAACAGTATGAGGATTTGGAATAATATGAATTTCTGAAGCTTCTGAAACTGAATTAAAAGTTTTGGATGTGACTCTACTAGACAAGATTTCAACCTTTTCCTCAAGCAACTGTTAGATCTGCGCCAAAAGCTGCAAAAACATGATACTGAGATTTTAGAGATATCATTTTACATGGAAATTAATATTACACTAGACAAATCAAATGCTTGGGCACTGAGGTAAAAAATATTTGACTTGACCCTTTCTAACCAGCCTGCTTTTACAAATGCCCCGTCTTTGAGCCTACACCATCATCACATGTGCCAACACCACAGAGAGAACGGAACATACTGCATGTTTGGCACCACCATCCACCCTCTATTCTCCCAAAGTGTTCAACAGGGAATTTGAGACAAGATGCTTAAAGAGCTTTGTTTCGTTTAAATTAAAACATTTCTGCAATAGTTATTTTAAAGTATTTTTTTTTTTTAAATATTTTCCAGTCAGACTTAACCATACTGAATAAAGAGCACTTTGGTGAAACAGATCAAGTGTGTGACTAACCCACTTATTTCACTAAGAAATGCCTTTTTAAAATTTACTGACTTACAAGAACAAATTAATATTTTCTCACTGTCACCCTGGCTTCACACAATGATTTTTAATTAGTAGGCTTTTTTTTTTTTTTTTAAATGCCAGCACAAAGACGAAAATCATTATGACAATTAACAAAAATATCTTCCTTTCAACGAAGTAACACGGCATACTCAGAACAGCAAGTCAGACTGCTTCATTAGGAACATTTAGACACACAGTCAGGAAAGCACAAAAAATTCAGGTCTAAACTTAAGTTTGCTCTGCATTATCTGTGAATGCATATTTTTGCGTGAGTCATCCACAGAGAGTGAACCCACAGCTCAGACAGAACAAGTGCTATGAATACCAAATTTCAAAGTGTAGAGTGTTTATCCACCATCTGTTGTTCAAGAATCCCATAACTGTATTTCATAAAACTTTTCAAACCTAAATTTACTGTGTCAACTTATGAAACAAAATAAAAAGGTTTACTGGCTTTCATTTAATTGCACTGTAAACTTTTCCAAACAAGGCATTGTACTGAAAGGGGGATTATTTTTTGTTGGGTGAATAAAATTGAAAGAGAAGAATATGAGCACATGGAAACATGAATAAAACCCTTTTTATCTCAAAGAACGATACCCCAGTGGACATATAAGATTTCATAAGAAGCTCAGTCATTACAAATAGATAAAAAGAATAGCCCTCTTTTTCAGCTTTGCCGAGCATGAAAAACATTAAATTCAATTCTATTTAAAGTGATCACTAAATAGACAAAATTTAAGAAATTAATTTAAATGAATGAGTTGTACTGGTTCCACATTAATGTTATACTTCCAGAAAGCCTCTCCCTTGCCCACCCAACAAAGATCCAATAGGCCAGCTTCTTAAAGAAGCCAGTCTGAAATTTACAATCTCATGAAAACACCTAAATCAATAACAGACCATGTTTCCTAGGGAATATGTGGCCAGGGAGTACTGCACTGCAAAAAGCAGCAGACCATGAACATCTTCCATAGCTGTGGCTAAATGTTCCATGAAACTGCTTAAAGGTATTCCATCTTCAGGAATGACTCCTGTACTTGTGTACTCCACGTGTACTTCTTCTGCCAAGAAAAATTGTATTGATTTTCCACAGGTAAAAAGACTCTGGATCAGGCTCCTACACTGAATATATCATAGAGTAGGCAGCCTACCTACTCTCTCAGCAGGAAAATTCAAGATTAGTTAGTATTGATTGGTAGTGGACAGTTTGTCTGCAGCTCTGTTTACTTTTCCTTCATGAGACTTCACAAAACTTTTACCCTCTCCCCAGTGATTAGAAAGACCACTGTGTTGACTTAATCAGTCCATTCTTCCTCATCATGCCTGCAACTATTTTCATTTTTCCTTTATAGCAATCAACTCCTGCATAATAGTTCTAACATCAAAATTC
This sequence comes from Dasyornis broadbenti, assembly GCA_013397935.1. NCBI lineage: Eukaryota > Metazoa > Chordata > Aves > Passeriformes > Dasyornithidae > Dasyornis > Dasyornis broadbenti. The sequence continues at coordinate 646,291 of VZRN01003759.1, read as the reverse complement.
AGAAGATTCATTCATCTGAGCTTACTCTCACTTACATCTACTCTCAGAACACTTTCGCAGATTTTCTAGTCTGTTTTTTTTTCCTGTAGAGGATGATTCTTTCATTTTATTTATAAGCTAAAATTCTATTTTGCTTTGAATTCCTTCAGCTCTTTTTCACTATCTCAGGTCTTATAGAAATCTTATCTGACAACTTGTAGAAGTAATTTAGCACTTCAGATTTTAGCTTTTTGTACTTTGTCCTTCAAGTGATACCTACTAAAACATGTTTTCATGGCATTCTTTTTGCATTAGCATTGCTGCAGTTACCCTACAGTTAAAACTCATCCTCTTGTGGAACAACAAAGCACTCCTTTGACCAAGTCACCCAAGAAAACAAAATGATGATTTTCCTCTTAAGGTTTGGAAAGCTCATAGTGACTGGAAAAAAAGTACAAGGCAGTCTTTCTTCCAGATGGCACAGCTGACACCAGAATGCATCATGTGCACCTACAACTGTTCTCTGTGAGCTTACCTTTCAGAAAACTTTCTCCTTCACTCAGCTTCTCTTCAACAGAAGGGAGAGCAGCTTTCAGAGGCATTGCAAGGGACTCTCCCTGGTTGAGGAAAGCTGATGAAATAGGATATATCACCACATTCTCTGGCTCTCTTCTCCCAGGACTGCTACTTTTCCCATTATAGGATAAGCTTCTCCTATCACAAATACTGGGTCACATTCTGCTTTCATAGCTCAAAACCAGATTGTGAGATCCTCTGCTATTTTTTATGATTTTTCCAGCAGAGGATGGAGAAGCCAACAGAAGTCCTGAAGCAGAAGTGAGGAATAGCAGGAGGTACCTGAGGTACAAGATTGCCTTGACTAAAAAGGTGGGGGCACAGAGTCCCAGGTACACATCCCAGCACTGAAGTGAAAACGGGATGATTAACAGCTCCTAAAAAGGTCCACCCGAGGTTCATATCTCATTGGTGGGCCACCAGCAGCAGTGCAGCCACTCAGTCTTAATGCAATCCCATCCTAATCCCAGTCCTAACGCCCACTGCTAAAGTGAACCCAGGTATTAATCATTTCTAAGAAGTAAATTAATTCATTCCATATCCCCTTGCAACACATCTCTCACCCTGTTTAGTATCACTCTTTGCTTAACCTCTGTTCTATCTCTATTTCAATTCAAGGACTGCATGATTCTTTATTTCTTCATAATATTTTCTTTTAAAAAAACAAAACAAACACTTTTCTGCTCTCTTGAATATTTTTCAGCATTTCATTAGCATATTTCTGTTTCTCAGCTCTCTACTTAGTCCTGTGATTACACTAATTGGGGTTTCTTATTTTGTCTGATACTGACTTTAATGTATTCGGACTTTCTTGTAGTGTCAAAATAATGTAAGGATCTGCATTCCCTGTATAATTAAATCTAACAGAAATCAAAGGGAACCTTACATCAGGTCTTGTTAATCAGCACTTGAGATACTGCTAAGTAAACTTGAATCTAAGAAAAAAAGTTAGATTTTAGAGTCTTAGGTTTAACAAATATTCAATGAAAATGGCTAAGTCTTTTTAGTTTGGACAGCTTCTGGTTAGACTGCCTTATACAAACATATGCTTAAAACCATATCCATAAAATTCCCCAAGAGAGAATTCTTATGCTTTCCTGAAAAGGGAATTTTTTCCCCAAAATAGGTCAGATGCTGAATATCAGATGCTGCACAAGGCTGAACTGATTAGACAAGGTAAAGAGGGACAAAGAGGGTATTTATAAACACACAGGCACACAGGGAGACGGAAGTGAACTTTTAAGAAACCTGAGGAAGTCTTTGGGAAGCTGAATAAAGCAAGAAAGAAGGTGAGAGTGGACAGAAGGTAAGGAGGAGAACATGTCTTGATGAGAAGACAGGAAGCTGAGAGAAAAGGATGAAGAATGTAATTCTCAGTGCTAAAAGGGTTCACAGCGTTTTTTCTTTGGAGAAAAAGAGTAAGCCTCAGAGTAGCTGCTTCTCTTTGAGGCTTCTGGGTGTTGCTGTGACCATGAACACTTACAACATGATAATCATTAACAAGTGGCAGCTTGGTGTAACAAGAGACAAGCCCAGAAACATCCTCCCCTGGGAACCACACTACCTTCGCTTATCCAAGCTGATCCATAGGCAGCAGGGGCATATTGCCAAAGAAAAACCGAAGCAATCCTGAAAACCTATGCCGATACTACCTTTGCTTCTGTGTCTTTCACCAAAGGAGGAACTTGATATCAGCATTTAAATCCCATGGAATAAAACCAAATGGGAGAGAAGGACAGTATACAAGAGAGAAAGCAGTAATTACTTGCTGTTTGATACCTAGGTATGAGGTGGGAAGAGAAAGAGAAAAATCTGTCTACAGAGTTCAGCAATTCTTAGGAAGCAGTTGAAATACAAAGATAGAACTGCATTGTATTCTTACTGCTGGGTGAAAGAAAAACTTATTTTGAGCTCTGATGTATACAGGAGAGCTGATAATGAGGAAATAAGCAGAGATTAATATAAAGAATTTTTTTTTTTAAATTTACTAGGATGGCATTAGACTGCAATTAGTATTGGAAAAACCACTTGATAAGATTCAGCAAAATTTACAACTAACACAATTTCAAATTTATGGTCAGGGGAAGTACTGCTATCTAAGCAGGTTGCTTTCAGGTCAAACCAGCAGGAAAAAATATTTCTGATCTAGCAGAATTGCAAATATAATTAATGTCATACATTTCATAGGAGGTATCATAGGTAAAGTTTTCTGAAAAAATTCTCCTTGGAAAGCTTTTTTACAAAAGTACCTCAGAGATCTCTTGTATATGTGCACAAAAAGATACAGTCTTGTCTTTCTCAACTTGTTAAATCAGAAACTCCTTTTCATTTGAACCATTACTGAAGAGAAAGAGTGGTGTAACTCAAGGAACACAGTTGGCAAACGAGAGAACGCACATAATCAAACCTATAAAAACTTGTCTGTGTAAAAATGACTTGCAATATATTTATATAACAAAATAAACATATGATTAAATGCCAGCCAAACTCATCTGCCCCTGAAGCCATCATTAATTTAATATAATTTAATACACTTGCTGCTGCATGTTTACCCATGTTTTCAGAATTTCATAAAATATGCATGATCAGAAGTTGCTAATTGGCAACTGAAAGGCCTTTCTTTCATTACTTATTGACTACATTCTTCTCCTGAACTGGTTCTAATTAAGGGAGGGCTTAGCATTGGACGTCTACAAAGAGTGCCATAGCCCTCAGGTAAAAACCGATCTCTATGGTGAGTTTTGTTTTTGTCTTTTCTGTTTCAGTGGTCCCATTTTTGTTGCTGCACATAAATTGCTTACTGTTTTAATTAGAGTTTTTATCATCAATTGCAAGTAGTGAGAGTCACGAATAATATGGATATGCTCAGGCGTTGCTAATGAGGTCAGTGCTGTTCAACATTGTTTTTTGGTGACATAAACGGTGACATAATCCAGTGCAGCTTCGGAAAATTTGGCAACCACACCAAGCTCTGTGGTGTGGTCAATACACTGGAGGGAAGGGATGCCATCCAGAGCGACCTGGACAGGCCTGAGGGTGGGTCTGTGTGAACCTCATGAAGTTCAACAAGGCCAGTAGGTCAGAGCAACCCCAAGCACAAGTCCAGACTGGATGGAGGAGTTATTGAGAGCAGCTCTGGGGAGAAGGACTTGGGGCTTCTGGCTCAACGTGTTCTGGAATTTTGCAATTGCTGCTCATAAAGCCAACCATGTCCTGGGCTGCATCCAAAGCAGCGTGGCAGCAGGGTGAGGCAGGGGATCCTGCCCCTCTGCTCTGCTCAGGTGTGACCTCACCTGCAGTGCTGCATCCAGCTCTGGGGTCCTCAGCACAGGAGAGACACGGACCTGCTGGAGTGAGTCCAGATGATCAGAGGGTTCAAGCACCTCTCCTATGCACACAAGCTGAAAGTCGGGGCTATTCAGCCTGGAGAATAGAAGGCTCTGGAGAGTCCTTTCAGCACCTTCCAGTACCTAAAAGGCCCTACCAGAAGGCAGGAGAGGGACTTTTGACACGGGCATGTAGTCACGGGACAAGGGACAATGGCTTTAAACTGAAAGAAGGCAGGTTTAGCTCAGATATTAGGAAGAGATTCTTTACTGAGAAGATGGTGAGGTGCTGGAGAAATTGTGCCCAGAGAAGCTGTGGATACCCTACCCCATGGAAGTGTTCAGTGCTAGGTTCTTGCCACCTTCCATGATGTCCATTGTACGTCCTACTTTATTTTGTAAGACTGTTAGATGGGGTGTTTTGGGAGAAGAAAGAGAACGGTTTATGGAGCTGGGATATAACCATACCTGCTGGGTAGCTTTCGCACATACTGTAATCCAAATGTAAGTTTTTTTCTGCAGAGCGCTATGCAAACACAGATACCAAACAAGTTTACAACCCAAGTGTAAGATGTGTAGGATAGCAGTGGTGGAAACAGAGGGGTGAATACAGGGAAGCAATGGGATGTGCTGTTCAGCAAGTGATGACAAACACAAATTGGATGAGGACAATGACACAACCCTGTTTTGGTAGAAGTGGTGAAAAGAGCTATCAGTGATTTCCAGGATAATCAACCCATTCTTATTAACACAACGCCAAGGTTTAGGAAATTTCTTCACAAATATCTTTTCCTCATGGTTATGATAACTTGCATGAAAAGACTTGGAATGAAATATTCACCATGCATAAATCAGCAGATATGAACTTTTAACTCTTCTCCCTGTTCTCCCCACAATCTCTTCCAGCCTCAGCTGCTGCACAGTGACCCTGGGCTCTGACACTTCTGTGGCCCCACAGTCATGTGCTGCACTGAACTGTGTGAACTGCATGACTTCGTATCATTTACAGAGCTGTAAGGATCTGTTCAAGCTCCAAATTTGACATTTTGTAACATCTGATTTTTGACATGTGATTGCTTTTCTGTTTGGAATTAAGAAAAAAAAAAAAGAAAAAGTGGAAAAAATCAATGAAGATTGACCATTAATGTACTAAGCAGTGAATTAAAAATTAAATAAATTCTACTTGCATGAAGTAGAATTTTTAAATGAACCAAAGAGAATGAGAATTAAGGAAAACTATCCTACTACCACTGAAATTTGGTGCATTTCCAACTACTTTAATAAAATCCTGGTAAATAAAATACAGATTTCCTCTATTTTCAGCATTGGAGATGGGGATGATGAGTGAGACAATGAATAGAAGAATAATTTTGTTATTCACCTAATGGACAAGAAAGAAAACAGCAATGGGATAAAAACTTCATCTCTGGCAAAAATAAGCCGGGTCAGGAACAAATCATTGACACAGAATGCACAGGTGAGAGGTGTGAAATATGCCTTAAAAATAACTAATATGCAGTTGCTAAAGCACAATTCAAACTGGTGGTCTCCTATTTGCCTTTTCAGAAGAGAGGAATGATCAGTGACAAAGATGAATTTGATCCCTTGTACTCATTTCAGGTGAGGATGGGAGTGAAAGTAAGTGGACTCTTCAAACATAGCTAAAACTACACAAGTGAAAAGTAGGAAGCAAAATAAATCGTGTTTCTGTCCAGTATGAAAGAATTTAAATGGAGCTGCATGTATGTCCTTTTGACCTCCTTCTCTCTACTTGTCAAGGGACAGTTGTTTTCATTATTTGATAAGGATAGTTAAGGGATAAATGTTCCTTTTCTCAAGTCCATCAATAGCTATTTAGAAAAATGGCATGAACTGAAAAGCCCAGATCTGGTACCTGCATGCCAAGGAGAAAACTAGTCAAGAGCAGAGCTGTCATATCTTTTCCAATGTAAGAAAGAGTAGTGAAATCATAGGTAAATACTGCAGAACTAGTCATCAGTAGTTCTATGAAACCTCGTCAGCTTTATATAAATGAATCCATCACTGGATGAACAACAGGTTACTCATTTACCAGTTGTATTGTGCTAACCCTAGGAACACTAGTCACGAAGCAGCACTTGATTATCCTGGCACTTTACAAACACAGAAGTAGACAACACTTTGGAGGTGCTGAGAACAGCACAATATAACTCCAGCAGACACATCCAGCTACAGTTTGATACACCCACGCTGCCTTTCAGCGCGGTCCTGAGCTGGTGGGGGTGTGTTAACCACAAGCTCACACTGGGTCCTCATGCACCACAAGCTCGCTCCTCCCCTTACTTCAACACCAGAGGCAAATTGTGTTGCCCCATTGTTCAGCTGTGGTGAATGGGTAAGGGCAGCTGAAGTTATTGATGCATAATCCAACCGCCTGCTCAGGTGACAGGAGTGCACATCTGTGGCTCTTACGTAGCCCGAGGAGGGATGTAGAGGATGCTTTGATGCACCTGAAGCAGGTGTAGCTTCAAAATCAAAGCCAAGCCCTGGAGCACCAGTTTACTACAGGATGCATTCTGCATGCAAATGAGGATTCGATCTGCCCTATTTATCTCTCTAGATACATTTTTAAAATCAGGAATCCTACAGTGTTGTCTGTGAGCACATTCCTCAGAATCACAGGAAGATGTCCTGGGTTTCTGAGTTGAGCCCTGTGGCTGCTGCAGACAATTGCATAAAATAATTCACTTCAGAAATTATTCTTACTGGAAGACTATACCACATGTCAGTGTTTAGAGGGAAAACTTAATGGCTTTAAAGGTTAGTTACTTGAACTTTCAGCTGAAATTTATAGAGGATCAATTCAGACTCATTTGTTATTTTATCAACAATTTCCTTTAATCTTACTAATTATCTTTCCTCTCTGGTTTTTACCCTCTACTGTATTTACAAATGATAATAATCTCTCCTCTCAGACCTTGCTTTTCCAGGCTTAGTGGGACAAATTTTTAGAATCTTTTCAGATCCCGGCCTATCACCTACAGTATTCTAGTAGCCATATCCTGAACCTATCTTCATTTAAATTACTTTTTTTAAAACCAGGAAACCAGACACAAATGCAGTATTCCAATAGATCTAATGATACCTTGGCACATAACTTTCATACCTCTTTACATGTACAGAAAACACCTCCTTTGATATTGGTAGGCCTGCACATCTTTTTTTCAGTTTGTCTTTTTTACAACTACTTAAGATCAATTTACTTATACAAAACTACTTCATGAAAGTCTTTTCAGCCTCTGTCAGCTAACGAGCTGTAGTTAGACGGCAGAAGTTCTTGTTCTTAGTTATCGGTACTTAACACACCACTTGGCATGATTAAATTTAATTACCTTCCCTTTACATTAATGCTTGAGATTACCCACTGATCTCCTTAGCACACTTCCATCCTCCCCATACTGAAAACTTTTCCCAATGCTGTGGCATCAGGTGATTTCACTGACACAGAGTACGTCAAGGAGGAATGATTTGCGTTAAGATCATTACTAAACGGGGCGCATCTCGGGAGCCATCAAGAAGGGCTCATTAATAATCGTCCAAGCTGACAGCTACCTCTTCAGAGCAATCCCTGTCATCTCCCACAAAAACAGGTACTATCTATTCCAGAGCTTTTTTACTAATCTCCACAATGTCCAGCACAATGCTTACTATGTTTAAGTCAAGAGAGAATAGATTTTCTTTTTCTAGGGGGTCAGTTAAAAAAAAAAAAAAAAAAAAAAAAGACATAAAAAATCTAATCACCACACAAGAAANAAAAAAAAAAAGCTATCAAAATACTCTGGTACAAGCTAGCTTTGCTAAATTGTGTTGAATTTTATAAAATTTTCTCTTTATTTCCATGACCTGAATGTGAAAGAACATTCAAAGCTGTTCAAAGTTTGGCATGCTATTTAGCTGCTACTATGGGCTACAAAGTATTTTCTCCTTTCCCAGTACACCAATTTTCTATATTCTGCTTCAAATATGTGACCACTGCCTTGATGAATGTATTAAAAAATTCACTGAGTTTATTTAAAGTTCTGCAAAGGAAATCACCTTTCCTCCATGTCTTAAATTAATTTCAGGCTCTTGAAGTTTTCCTTGCTCATATGTTCTATTTTAAAATAATTTGTGACTTTGCCCTTCAGTCATACTCAATGTTAGAGTCCTTAAGAAATATGGATACAAAATACTAGTTTGTAGAGGGCACAAAATCAATCACTATTTTATCTCACTAGATAGTGCTCCAAAATTTACTCCCTGTTCCTTTCCTATTTAGATTTCCATTTTTTATTTTTAAGAAAGATCTATTTCAGCTTGACTTTTGCTAAGTCTCACTATTCAGTTAAATATTGACCCTTCAGATATACTTTTTGCCACAGACCAACTTATTTTCCACTCTTAATACTCTTTTAGAAGTATCTTCTCCTCCTCTTTAGGATCTTCCCTTAAAGCTCTTCTTTTTTTCCTACTACATTGCAAAACTCATTCAAAGTTTTCTCCATTTCCAGTGTTTACCTCCACAACTTAGCTGACTAAGTTGTTCCATTGGTTTCCAAGAGTTCTCCCCTCATACACAGAGAAACTCAATAAAAACATTTTAATTTAAACAATTGATTTGAAAGGACTTGGTCCTAAGTTCTTTGCTAAATTCAGATCTTCTATGAAGTCTTTATTAATGAGATTGAAAATATTACCAATTCTTTCTGTTTCAGTTACAATCTGGTAAAGAAATATATTGTCATTTAAATCCAGGCATACCTAATATCTGTTATTAGCACCATATGTCCTCCAAATAGAGAAGTTGTGACTCCTGTTTAGTCCCTTTCTCTCAGTAAGCAGAAATACTAAAATTCTGAAACAAAATCACCAAATTCAGTGAGAATAAGGGCATATCAAAAAGTAAAGTCAGGGTGATACACATGGCAAAATAATTTCTATACTAACATTAGTCTGTGTATTTTAAAAATCAATAACACATAGAAACAGGCTATGGGCATAAAAGCTAAATAACCCATGGGCCATTTTTCCCATCGTCCATGTACAAAATTATTAAATTTGTTATTTATAAAATATTTGCATAGAAACATAAAAAATACACAAGTAATGATATTGATTGAAACAAGAAATCAAGACAGAACAAAGCCGCTGCCTGCTGTGGTTCTAGTGAGCTCTTCACCCTGTAGATATTTGGCTGAAGAATTGTAAAAAACTTTTTGAGTTGTTTGCTTTTATGAAACTACATCTATCAGCAGACTAAGTAAGGCAATTAGCCTATATCACCCTCTTTGTTAGGGCCAGATCCAAAATCCATTAGTGACTGCGAAGAGCCTCCTATTGACTTCATGAGCCTTTAGATCAGTTTATGGGTGTGAGCCTAAAGCAAGATGAACATGCCATCTGTTTTCTCTGCTGGTCTCATTTCTATTCTCTACCCGTTCCTTTAGAATGTTTATTGGGTGCCTTTTTCTTTTTTGGAATTTTTTTTTTTTTTGTTTTTTGCCATCTACAACAGCATTTTCTTCTTCTCTACCTCTCTAAGTTTCAAAAAGTACAGGATGCTGCCATTTCTCTAGCTCATTTCCATAATATTTTCAGATTATATCTTGCTTTCTTTTTGTTTGTTAAATAGCCACACAGTACTGTATAAGATGGAGCAAACAGCAATGCACTCTTCTCCAAATATGAGAGGACACTGGTTTTGGTTAGCATATAAACAACAAAGAATAAAGAAGTGTATTTGTGTCAGTTTTCAGGTTTAATAGCAGTAGTACTTATAATTCTACGCTAAACAATACTGCTCTCTCACTAGGCTTGTTTCAAGGAAATTTTATTGCTAAGTGCTTTACTATTTAATTGATGCACTACAAAGATAAAAGAAAGAGGAGAAAATAAATGAAAATAGAAGAAAGGGGAGAAAATAAATGAAAATGGATGAAAGGGAAGGGAAGATACAGGCACTTGTCTTTGCCTTATGACACTAGAACAAAGTAATTAGAAAGATTGGTTTCTCCATCCATTTAAGTTTGCCTACTGCTTTAAATTATTCATTGGGTTAATGCCTTCTTTCTCAATATCTCCAGAACAATGAACTGCTTTCTCAAATGATTTAGTGCTACAAGGACAAAATTATTTAGGATCGACTTACTTTTTCATTCAGTCTTGCCTGTGTGTAATGCCTTCAAACTTGCTTCCATGGAATTCAGACTCTACCTTGCAGCACAAATATGTTGACTCAAAACCCACAAGAAAAACTTATAAAATCAGCTCCTGTTTTCTGCAGTAATCTCTTCAAATTGATGCTGACACCATTCTTGCCATCAATTAACTAATTTATACATGTCTAATGACTGGGTTTTCCACAGCATAAATGTCAGGGATCCCAAATATTGTGTAATAGGGATATGCTGTCCTTTCTTACACTCAAAGAGAACTCACATATGCTTTCCTTGCAGCACTTTTGTTTTGAAGCATGCACTATTGTCTATGATGCAAACACTGTGACCTTCAAATCCCCGAAATGCTTTGTAGTGCACTTTTAAAAGGACTTGCTGTTGCAGGAGAGGTTTGGATCAGTTGTTCTGATCAATGCAACCAATTTGTATAATTTCCCAAAAGTGCTTGGATAGTCCCAGAAACTCTGAAATTAATCTGAACTGTCTCCCAAATGTATTCTGGTTAGATATGTCCAAAAGAAAGACTTAAATCCATCTGTTCAAATTTCTAGATGTCCAGAAAATACTTCTGTATCCTAGCAATGAAGCAAATGAGGATTCTCTTATTTCAAAATGAAAACAGACATATTCCTTTCTCTATATCAGGCCAGGAGTCAATAAACTGAGTGACATAAATAGTATCCTGAATAATAACTTTAGCAAATATTTGGAGTACTAAAAAGACCCAGCACCTCAAGAAGAGATAATCCATTGCAGCTGAAATAGACTGGACCTGAGATCCAGTTTTCTACCACTCACTGAGTTCCCACTTAGTGTTGAATCTGGATTTTAGACTGAAACTTTTTATAATGAAAAATATCCTCATAGCCCCTTAAAAAATTGCCAGTCTCCTTGGGAAAGTCTAATATCATTGGGCTACAGAAACAAATTCCCTCTAATCTATTGCCTTCCTGATATTCAAAACCATGAATTCTGACTCCACAGTAGCTTTTCTTTCCGCTTGCTCCTTTGGAAGGAGGGGTCAAGCATCTCTGTATCCTATGGATGCAAATTACCTGAGGACTACAGTGCTTTCTTAGGAAATGGAAACTGTGTTCATAGCTCCTCCCCAGGTTAAGGAGACCTTCATCATCCATATCTTCACCTACATGGTGAGACAGGAACAGCTGCCACATGTCCATTCTTCTCTCCCCATAAAATGAGCAGGTTCAGAGCACCTCTGGGCAATTAAACTTCTTAAGCCAGCCAAACTCAGGGCATCATGCTCATGAGTGGTGCCAGTTGAAAGAGAAGTGGTGATCTAAGGGCAGCTGCACTTCCAGAGAAACATAAGTCTAGAATTAAGGTCCCCAGCATCATTTGCAGCTCATTCTGACATGCACACAGATCCTGTAGTGCCTGAATTGTCAGGTACCCTTCTAGAGTTTCATCTAGGTGCCTGCTTTGACCATCTGAGTCCCTTTATGAATCTGAGCCACAAATACCACCTTAAAAAGGTGGCAGTTCCCTTTCTCCCAAATGTGGAGAAGTAAATTAATGATTACATTATCCTGTGAACCACTTCTTTATTTTACCTTTTTTTTTTTTTTTTTTAACCTGACTGAAGAAGCCAAAACTCACTAATTCTGATAACCACTGTACCAGGTATCTTCATGGATGCATAACTGTGATTTTTACCTGTTTCTAAAGTTAATTATATAGGCAATTATTACACTGTAACAAAAGAATTATGTTTTCCAAAGGAAAGAATGCAATTATCACCAGATTTTAAAGAACTCTGAAAGCTAGGGATCAGTAAGATAAAGGTAAAACCAGAACAAAATTTAAAACCCCCATTGGAAATGGAAACATTTGCTTTTTGGTAGTATTTTCAAGCGTATTTTTTGTTATTCTAAATAAGAAAATATTTTAAACATTTTAAAACAGAGAAAGGATTTGGGGCCATTGATATTTTGATAAAATTATTATTTTGGTAACAATGTTTACTGTTCTAGTTCCATTTTCAACTTAACTTTTAAAAATGGTTGTTTGCTATTTAGTTTCTCAACAAACCCTTTCTCTCCTGTAGATCTCTATTCAGAGTAAAATTCACCTGCAACTGAGCCCACCTGGTTTGGAGCTTTATTGCTTTAATTTCCTATCAACCTTTTCATTACTTTGTTTTTCACTGCACAACTGACGACTAGGCATTTTTGTGGGCTTTTCAGACATGGTTTTACTTCAAATGTGTTGCTGTACAATGAACCTCAAACCAACATTAACTCTGTCGCATGCAAAAGAGTTGCTAAATATTGACTGAATTTAGCGTCATAGTCCTGTCAGTGTATTGCACATTCCTGTTCAGAAATAGTTAATGTGGCTGTGCTCTCTGTGGTGCTTCATTATTCAATTTGACTTGTGCATTTTTCATAGGTGCACTCTGTTTTTCAGTGAGCCAAGAGCTTTGTATCTGTAAATCTCCTTTGCTAGTTAAGTTGTGGTATCTAGAGAATAGATTTACCTGGGATAATACAATAAAAACAAAATGTTTGTTAAGCATAGCAGAATAATATAACAGGAATGAAAATCTGACAAATTCCAAAGCATACATTTGTGTCCCATAACAGCTGTTATTGTTTTTATTTCTTATTCATGGAGGCTGCTTTGGTCTAATGTTTATTTCTCATTTAAAATTTTATTTCAAGTGTGTGTTACTTCAACCGCTTTTTCTTGGCAATTGTTTTCAATTAGAACGTATTTTTGACAAATACATTATGGTTATATTCTAGCCCTACTCCACTAAATTCTGAGCAGATCTGAACAAGCTAAAGACAGTTTTTCCTGAAGGTTTCAAATAACCTATTAAAAAATCACTTTGGCCACAACGAGTTCAACCTCCACCTATGGAAGACTGTTTCCCAGTGATGACATTCTGATATATCATCTGATAAACATTAAGAAATTCTGGGTTTGGCCTCTGCTGACTCTGGTCCCTATTAAAATGTCAGCTTTTAACAACAGTCCTTATGCTATAGCACCTGAAATACCCCATTCCTCAGAACAAGGAGATAAAGATATTTAACTTACAGTACAGTTTTGAAAAACTCTTACCTTTACAATTCTGTCCAAGTACATAATCAATGCCTAAAAGTTAATCCAAGACAGAGGACACAACTGGATCATTTACCTTGAACTCCTGCCTAATATAGGCTACAGGACCTACTTAAATCCTCTCTGGAGAAAAATGTCACTTAATTTCACAATGTCTCTTCCTTATGCAGAGCAATTACTGCAAAAAGGAGACAAAAGCCAGGATATGCTTGCAGTTTCCCCGCTTCTTATAGAAATTGAGCACCCATCTGTCTCCTTGCACTCCCTGAGAGCTCTTTTTCCTTTTCAAACAAAAACCGTAGCTTTAATGCTTTCCTTACTTAATGTCTTCTACTTGTCATAAAAGAAGGATGGCAGTAAAGGCTCGTACGTTGTTTCAGAGCATTTGGTTTGACTTGCTGATCCCTTAAAAATATGCCACAATCACAGCTATGTGTCATACATATATACACCAACACGGCTGAACCTGATCTTCACCACTGACATCCTGCTGTGTCCCCTGTCCTTCCCAAAATGTCTGGTTTTTGCCCTTTATCACATCAGTTAGTGTTTGACAACCCTTTCTGAATTCATTAATATTCTCTCCTTCTTAGTATTTATAATGGTTTTTTTTTTTTTTCTTTTCTAACAGCTACCTTTCCTAAAACTTTCAACCAGTCCTGTTCCCTTGCCATTGCTGACGTATTAACATATCTGTGTCCAGTCTCAACAGGTCTAAATTCAACATCAAACCATCAGCTCCTGTTATCTCCTTCCAGACAAGATGAAGAACATTCTCTTAAAGGTTATTTCTCATTCAAGTGCATGTTTTCTCTGACCAAATCACCTCTTAATTTCCTCTCCCAAGAAAATAAATTTATGAAGGTACTTGTGTACACTAAGTGTATTTTCCAAGTCTCAATAATGCTTAAAGTCTCCCCTAAAGACACTTCAGTTATCAGTATCTTTCTCAGGTAGAATTAAGCAAAACATTCCAGAAGTTTTACACATCAGGTGCCAATTCCTGTTATATTCCACATCCCAAAACCTATTCTAAGCTACAGCTCTCAGTTATGCACTGTAGGTCGTCACCAGACCTTTGGTTACAACATGGGACTGAAAATTTTTGTTTGGCTGATGACCAGCCAAGGAGGCCCAGGACTTGTTTTCAGTTTCATTGATTTTGAGAGTCCTTGATTTCATACACAGGCTGCATTTTCTTTCTTGACACATGACTTCAGTCTTGGCCCGTGTAAAATACCTGTGTTTTACCCAGAACAGTCTGGCAGTCCTATTCCTCTAACCTGCACAGACCCTGTGATGAATCACTCCACCCATTTACCCTTTTTAAACATCACCAGGGCATTAGCTCTCTTTCAAAATGTTCACATTTCTTCAGTACTCACAGACTTTTTGAAAACTCAGCACAACAGACGCAGATGCTGTTCAACTAACTCCTTTAGAAATCAGGTTGGAAAATCAAGGCCTAGCTCATTCTCATAATTAAAGATAGTTTTGGAGTTTATTCATATACAGTTATGTTAGACTGAGTCCTTGCTATATCTGAATTTCTGTGGTTTCCTTCCACCTAGTTAAAGCAGTCTTAAAGTTTCAGAAAAATCATGTGTTTTTTCACAGCCTGTTTTGATGGATATTTCTCTGCTGTTGGGAGGGATGAGCAATGGCATTGTTTGGAGGCGGAAAATCAGGGGAGACATTGATTTTTGATGGCCTTTGTTATTTCAGCTCAATGTAGCAGTCACATTTCCTCTTTACTCTAGATCTACACACACAACCTTAACTCACTCATTTCTCCCTAAGCCACATTATAACGAAAACACCTAAAAAGGCCATATTAATTTCCTAAGCTTCCTCTCAGAAAGGCCTTCCTCCCACTTGAATCGTAACAATAGATCTCTACATTTCCCATGAGAATGCTTAATATGAAATCTCTAAGCATATTCATTTAATGTAAGTTGCATAGGTATAGCATTTCTCCTTCCTTAAAAATCCAATCGAGATTTCGATATTCAGTGTTTTAATTACATGTTTATTGATAAAAAACATGTAAAAATGCCTCACTGTGTGATGTAGCCCTATTTCTGCTTTGAAAATATAATAAAAATATCTATTTGTCAAACATTTGTTATCATTCCTAAATAAATATTGGATGGCTAGCAATAAGTGCACATATTTCAGCCTTCTTAAAAATTCAAGGGACATTAGAAGAGTATAAAAAATGCTATCTTCTTTCCCATATTTCCTAACCTTATGTAAATTTTGCAGTACTATTATGGTCCTTGATACCAATGGAATAAGTACTTTTCACTGTGTACTTTTCAAAGTGGACTTCAAAAAGTAGACTACTAGTCCGCAGATCCTAAGACGTGTGTTTCCATGCCATTTTTACAGTTGGGCTGCTTTTCTGTGCTTCAAGGTTCCCCATCCATCATGAAATAGAAACACAAAGTACATGATCATCCTCCTCACAGTTAAGAGATATATTTTCACTTTAAAGTACTATTCAACATTAATAAAGATTAAAGTAACAAACCCATAATTTATTTTAGTGGGTTATTTTTTTTTTTTTTTCTGGGGGGTGGGGAGAGGGTTTGGTTGGTTTTTTGTGGGTTTTGTTTTGTTTGTTTTTTTCCTATATAGTGTAATCCCTGATAATGGCAATCTTTGTATTACACTGCTACCAGGAGTGTGCTACCAGGAGCTTTCTTCTCCTTTGCAGGTGAGGTGCAGGAAATGTGGAACAATTTAAACCCTGCAAAATTAAAAAGCACTCAAAAAATAAATTATTCATAGAATTCAGTCAGAATTCATATATCACATTAAGTTGCATAAGGTGACTTTCAAGCCATGCTAGAGTCTCAGCAGCTAGGTCAAATTCTTAGGGTAAAGCAATATCATGCAATATAAAACATGCATAAGCAGCATACAATTGCTTTTTACCTACTTATTGCTTCACATACCTGGAGTTACCTTATCCATTTGACATCTAGTTTCAGTTTTAAACACAGGGACAAATTTGAGAGGAAACAGCCTGTATCATACGATTTCAAAGAACTTTCACAAGCTGCAAAGTGGGCCATTGCTCCTGCAAAACTGCTTTGCAAAAAAGGACATCAGATAAAGTCTCAGCTCTCTTATGACAAGGAAAAGCTTTTCTTCCCTTCATGGAGGCAAAGATAAGCTGTAAGTGGTAGTTCTAAGTGGAAGAAAAATGATCTTGTGACTGCTTCAAATACAAATGCATATGAACAGAAAATAATTGCAATGCTGCATCCAAAGAACAAATTCAAATTTGTTATTGGGATAATGTGTTAAGATGCACAGCAATGACAGTTGTGGAATTCAGTCTGGGTAATCTAGCAATTTCTTTTCCCCCTATTCCTCTACATCTTTGCAATATCTTTCCCTACCAAAATGGCATACTGATTCCTCAAGGTTGTGCAGCCCTAATTTATGCATTAAAATTGATTCTAAATTATAACAAAAATGAAAGGCAATTTTCTGCAATGAAAAACATTACTTTTTCTAAGAGACAAATCCAGTACATCAAAGATGCCTTTTTAAAGTCCTGCCTCGAAAATGACCATCTTTGCCGCAAGGTGATTATTATCATCTCCAGAATGAGTCATTTTCTACCGGAAAATTGAGGTTCATTTCCCTCATTTGCTTAAATGTACATATTTTAAATCTACATGCTATTTGCCAATGACAGTTGCAAAACTAAGTGAAAACTGAGTCAAACCAATGCTTTGTAGCTTTTTTTTTTTTTTTTCTGCACTGTTTTCTCAGTCTTTCTGCAAAAAGATTACTTTCTTGGAAAAGACAGCACTTCAGACACCATATAGCTGATTTTTTAATGTATACATACCCTCCCATTAGAGCTCCAGAAACTTCTATTCAGAACTGGTGCATTTATTTGGAAGTCACAGCTCTGCTTTATTAGTGACTAGTGCTGATTGATGTGGTGTTTCACAGGGTTGGGACACTTTCGTTTCCTTGGGTGGTACACTGAGACTGATTTCTCCTAGCAGGCTTTTTCACAGAATCATAGAGTCATTAAGGCTGGAAAAGACCTCCACGATTGTCAAGTCCAACCTTTGACTGAATGCCACCATGCCCACTGAGCTGGACTGTGAGGTGCCACGCGCACTTGTTTTTTGAACGTTTTCAGGGGCGGTGACTCCACCGTTTCCCTGGGCAGCCTGTTCCAAAATGCCAGTTTATGCCAGTTTGGAAAAGTCAAACTGTGTGAAGCATAATGCCTATTTGTTTGCACTTCCTGAAAATGGGGACACAATCCAAGCACTGAGAACACCCTTAAATCTAGTTTAAACGCCTGCAAAATTATTTACTGGCAAAATTAAGCCCGAGGGAAGAGGTTTGCTCTTCTGCATCAGACTGGATGACTAGGATATGGCACCAAAGGCTGCCCTGTTTCATTGTACAAAGCTTTTTTCCCTTAGACCAATATTATCTACTGCACATTTAAATACTCCGTTTAGAAACGGCAGTATTCGGCAGGTTTGACTTCACTGTCAAGGCAGCTTCACAAACTGCCTGCGCTAGATGCTCACTTTCCGAACACCAAACAGAAGTGAGATAAAGCTCGGACTTCATCAGCTACAGATAATAGACAGAGAGGCCACATCTTAAATAGGTTCATCTGAAGTAAAGGCAATTTTCATGCAAAGTTGTAAATAATACAATAAAGCAGCAGAATCGCTCCCTGAAAACTTTATGTTGACAGGGAGTGAGTTAGGAAATGAGAGGAAAGCAATAAATGAGTCATATTACCTGAAACATAAAATGTCAATATAATAATAATAATAATAATTTAAAAGAACCAGCAGCAGAACATTGCCTCGAGGCAGCTGTGATTTGCATGAAGTAACTTTTCAAATAATAGGTAACTCAAGGTCTCGGTGATCTTGGCAAAGTTAACGGGATAAGATTTAAGTAGAGATAAACATGGATAATTCTTTTTCCTATACTACAAAGGTAGGTTTCGAACTCTTAAATAAATGATGTTTAATTTTTCAACTTTTCTTAATTTTTATATGGAATATACCCTTTTCCCCCCTGCAGTTGATTTATTTTGTTTCTGTCACTTTTAGAAAACTTTCTAGTATTGTGTTAGTGCTTTTTTTCTAGGGACTGTATTTTCTACTCATGTTCTCTCCCTGAACAAGTTCGCTGTGAGTTTTCAATGCAGAGAATTTAAGTAACTTCAGGCTTATGATTCAATATATTGGGGAATGAAACTTACTCCTTTGGGAACAAAATAGCTCAGTGTGTCAAGTGGCTCTTTTTGAATTAAAAAAAATATGGCAAACGGTCCCTAGTTTTATTTGTCTGCGTGAGCATTCTTCAAAGCTTCAAATTATTTTGAAGCCACTAAAATACCATCATGAGCTTTTGTAACAGAATATGCAGTTATTTAAAGTTTCTCCCTTAACAGGGAAACTCTCCTAATCTTCCCTGCACCTGAGGAGTCACTGAAACAAATTGTGAACCCCTCATCTGAAGAAATACCCAGAAATTACTATATGAATCAGTGAATACATAGACATTCAAAATTACATATACAAATGAAAAAAGCATAATTAATTAACAGTAATACAGTTATTCTTTGCTTTGGAAAGCTTGAGTCATCAGGTGTAAATCCAAGCTATGTATTTTTTTACTCTGAAGTACAAAGCTAACACACATGCATGGGTGGAGACATCCTTCACTGCAGTAATGCTCTTAGAGGAGTTTAAATGGCATTGCAGTGATACATTCAAAGAAATACATTATTCTGATTTATCTGAGCTAGCATCCATAAAGTGTTTTTCAGGCACTTAGATTTAAAAGCAGAATTCTAAGAAAATAATATGAAAATAATAATTTCTTTGACAGGCACCCAGAGGGAGCTAACTGAATAGTGTTATTTCAGGTTCTTTTTCTAAGCAAAATGTAGCAGTTAATTTTTTTCCCTATTCACTTATAGCCTTTTCCTCTCCCTCTCTTTTGTTTCCCCTTTCATAGCTTTGCAGATTTCCTGTCGTGCCTACTGGGATGCGAAGTGCTGTGACTACACAGCTGGGAAAGGATGTACCCTCTGCCCAGCTGTAGCAATGATGAAATATAGGGCAAATCTTCTTTATAAACAAAGATTCAAGAGAAAGCCACAGGCTTTCTCAGCATTTGCCCTGGATAACTCAGATTCTTCTGGCAGCATTTATTCTGAAGTAGTCCAAGCAGCCCAGACATCACTATCTGCAGATAAGACTCGTCTTCCTAGTCCTGTCACTATTTGCAGGATACTATCAGTGCTGCAGCAGGGCAGTTTTACTTGGTCATGCTCCTCAGCAATATAATTGTAAGCAGCAACAGCAATAAATAAAAATAGTTTATTCCCACCTCTAAGAGGGATATAATATCTGACAGCTGTTCCTTTGCTTCTCTTAGTCTTCTCTTTCAATAGTCTTCAGTAAGACAGTTATGTGGGTTTATTGAGTTTCCAGTCCCAGACACTGAATGTGGTGCATGACAGCTCAAAACACCAGGCAGGAGCCTCTGTTTCTCAAAAGGCAGAGCCCACCCTCTCCCAGCTCTTCTGTCTTTCCCCACATACTCTGGACTGGCACGTTTTGTACCTCTACCGCGCACAGGTGGAACAGGCCCCCACAAGACATGTACAGCTCTACAACCAGGAATAGTTTCAGCATAAAGACTCTCTGACAGAATAAGAACGAAGTTTTCCAGTGATTAGTTATATTTTGGGTACCAAATTAGGGCTGCTCTGAGGTGAAAGAAAATCACATGCTTTGGGCAAGCAATATTTAAAAAAAAAAAAAAAAAATAAAAAAAAAATCAGACTGTTCCAAAGAATCTTAATTTAGGTCACTGAACTAAAGCAACCAAATTCTGTAGTTGTTTCAGAAAATGTTGACCTGGTATTTCAGTGTCCCATTAGCAGGACTGCACACCAGGCCCCTTTAGTTCCTTTCATTGCTCACTCCTGCATAACCTCAGGTCAAGGCAAAATCTGGTAGGACACAAGAGGTGAAAGGAGAACACAGACCT
This sequence comes from Dasyornis broadbenti, assembly GCA_013397935.1. NCBI lineage: Eukaryota > Metazoa > Chordata > Aves > Passeriformes > Dasyornithidae > Dasyornis > Dasyornis broadbenti. The sequence goes on along the minus strand of VZRN01003759.1, from coordinate 626,058 downwards.
TGCTCCAGCCACTGCATTCAGGGGACAGAGCCTGCCCTTCCCAGTGCTTAGAAACGTCTGTGAAGGTGAACAACAGCCACTGACACAATCGACCATCAGGCTCAACTCTAAACTAAGATGTGATTGGAATTAGAATGCAGAACAGAATTTCCTGCACAGGGATTGCATGCACTATACATGTATTTTCAAGGATCTTTCTTAATTTCTTTTTTTTTTTCCACAGAACTTTATTTTATATAAATACAGAGAAATACGCTACAGAGACTACTTGGAAACCCAAGAGATCAGTATTCCAAATTGTTTAACCAACTATGAAAAAGATGGGATTTTCATTTTCTGTTTGCTGATAACTCAGTACCATACACAGACACTTCTGCCTCTTCTTGTAGATCCCTTTCAGGAAAAAAAAAAAAATCCTGTGGGTAAGCTTTCTAGCACTGGAAAGCTAAACACCTATAGCTCACTATTCTACTATTAATCTGGTATAAACTAGTCAACAAGGAGGATTCTGTCTTTGAATGGTAACTTATTTCAGTCTGGGGCTGCAAGAGTAACTACCACTTAGGAAGCAGGCAAAGCCTATCAAAGAAGAAATGTACTAAGGGCACAGAGAAAGCTTTCAACTATAAAGAAATAATTTACAGTTCTGTAAAAATAAACACTTAGAGCGCAACTCTGCGTTTGGTGGAGCTCATCAGGTACCTGAGGGACACTCACTTTAAAAGATTTATTTTCTTCTGTTAGAAGATGCCAGACTACTGCACTGGGGCTGTTGATGGTTGGATATTGATTTGTGCACCCTGGGTTCTTAAAAGGCATCTACAGCATATGGTTTTAAATGTCAAAAATACATTTTCCTACTGGCTATTTCTTGAGCACTCCTTTCCACTCTGGTATTTCTGAAACACTTAAAGGAGGACTTTCCTGGCATTGTGGTGTCCTACAGTCTCAGTCCTGAGGGGTCAAAGAATATTGGTGCATGAACTGCTAAGACCTTAAAAGAAAAGGCAGAAAGAAAATTCACTGCTGTCTAACAGTGAAAACCTTGTTTCCCAGACATACAAGCAAATGGTGATTGTGGTTGATGAGAAGCTGGACGTATCCTGGACTTCATCAAAAGCAGCATGGCCAAAAGATCAAGGGAGGGGATTCTGCCCCTCTACTCTGCTCTGATGAGACCCCACCAGGAGTGCTGTGTCCAGCTCGGAGACCCCAACATAAGAAGGATGTGGATCTGCTGAATGCAGAGGACACCATAAATGTGATCAGAGGGCTGGAGCACCCCTCCTGTGAAAACAAGCTGAGAAGTTGGAGTGGGTCAGCCTGGATAAGAGAAGGCTCCATGGAGACCTTATTGCAGCCTTTCAGAACCTAAAGGGGACTTCTCAGAAAGATGTGGACAGACTTCTTTTTAGCAGGGCCTGTAGATTAAGGACAAGGGTTTTAATCTAAAAGAAAGCAGATTTGGCCTAGATCTAAAGAAGACATTTTTTACAATGAGGGTTGTGAAATATTGCAGGAGGTTGCCCAGAAAAGTTGTGGATGCCTCATCCCTGGAAACATTCAAGACAATGTTGGATGAGGCTCTGAGCAAGCTGATCTAGTGGAAGGTGTCTCTGCTCATTGCAGGGGGCTTGGACTTGATGGTCTTAAAAGATCCCTTCTAAGCCAAACTGTTCTATGATTCTGTGATCTCTACAAAACCCAAGATATATAGATAGGTATAAAAAAATAGGACAGCAAGTCAGACCGAAATACTCATGTCATTTGTCGTGGTTTAGCTTGGCCCAGGTTTTTCTAGTGGGGGGGGACCACAAAGATGGCTCCTCTGTGAAGCTTCTCGAAGCCTTCACCATGTCCAGCTCGGAGGTGATGGACATGCTGCTGTCCAAGCCTGGGCCAATTAGAGATGTTGGTTACGCCTCTGTGAAAAACATATTTAAGACAAAATCAAAACAATGGGTGCACGCACTTTTCCTTAGCCAGAGGAGGAGGAGTAGGTGAGAGTATGTGAGGGAAAACAACATGGAGAGACCAAGGTCAGTGGAGAAGGAGGGGGAGGGGGAGCTCCAGGCGCCGGAGCTCTGCAGCCTCTGCAGGCCGTGGTGAGGCCCATGGTGAAGCAGAGGGTGCCCCTGCAGCCCATGGGGGCCCACGGGAAATGCTGAGATCCGCTTGCCCCAAAGCGAGTGGATACCCTGAAAGTGGCCGTGGTCCAGAGGGAGTCCTAGTGGAGAAACAGGCCTTGACTTGCACCCTGAGACTGAACTGAGTGTCCCACATGGAGTGGGTGGGTGCCTGAGAGAGAGAGAGAGAGAGAGAGAGAGGCCCAGCAGAAGTCCAGTAAAGAGAAGAAGCCTTGCTCCCGAGATGGAAACGGCCCGGCTCAGAGGTCTGTACCCCGTGGAAGATGGACCCCACGCCGTAGCAGTTTTGGGGAGACTGCTTGCCTGTGTGGGGACCAGCGTCACTGTAGCAGTGTCGGGCGGGCTGCCGACGGTGAGACCCATGGCTACGCAGAGGAAAAGAACCTCTCCCCGGGCAGGGGAGGAAGATCTGGGTGATGAACTGACCTAACCCTCCCCCCATACCTCGTTCCCTTGTGCAGCTGCTGGGAAAGAGGGAGGGGGGTGAGCGGAGAAACAGTGGCCTTGAAGGGTTTATTTTACCTCTCATTTACTCCTCTGACTCTGTTAGTAATAAATTAGATCACTTTGCAACCTAAGTTAGTCCTGTTTTGCCTATTCTAAGTGCGTCTTCTCCCAGGTTTCCTTATCTCAACCCATAAGCCCTGGGTGTGGGTGTGTTAATTTGGGGTACCTGGCATTTGGCCGGGCTCAAACCTTGACATAATTGGCGTCCCAACGTGTGGCTCGAGAAAGTGGAAAAGAAACTATAACATCATTGAATACAATCTAATTCTCATTGTTCTTCAGTGTTCGGTGGAATGCACCTGTTCACAGTTTTGAAAACTTACACATTTTCACATAGAAAATTAGTGATGAAATCAGAACGATAAATAACACAGTAGTGATTATTTCTTAGGTTTTACAAGTGTCAAAGTAATTAAAAGGTGAGGCCTGGAATAAATTCTTTCCTGAAATGTACACGGATTTCTTTTCCTGCTGCTTCCTCGTGGTTTTTAAATTTTAGCCTTTAAGCCATAATTTCACAGAATGCTCTGAGTTGGAAGGGATCCACAAGGATCATCAAGTCCAACACTTGAGTCAATGGCCCATAGATGGATTGAGCACACAACCTTTGGTGTTTTCAGCACTATGTTCTAACCAACTGAGCTAAGCTACGTTCACTTATGGCTAGTTTTAGCCTTTCTAGGTAAGATTTGAATAAGTCCTTCGATTTGGTGAAATGTAGAAACCCAGCCTTTTAGAGAACGATAATCTTGAAGCAGAAAAAATACATCTTCTCATGATGCTTGATATCACTGAACTATCAAGTCAAAGGAAAGAAGAGACAGAGTAGATTTTTAGGCTCTCTGCTGAACAGAGTATGTGGTGGATATGGAATTAAATTTATCGGAGTTATCATAGCACACTCCAAGATGATAAATCATCATTGAGAATTTATTCTTTTGGAATAGATTCTATGAATGTATTTAACCTGATTTTCTAAGGAAATAATTGTGTTTTGTGAACATTCATGCCTGTCTCTCAGCTGTAGTGAGACAATAGGCAGTTGCAGTGAAATCTGAAAAAGTCAGGAGGAAACAAAACAAGTTCCTAAAAGCTTTGTAAAACTATAAGGCTCATTAAAAAACAGGGACATTCTGCAGTCTAACCTGAATTGTTGTGATGGGCCAGAAAATTCAGAGGAGTATAAAAGAAAAAGAAATAGAGACACTTGGTGCGTGTCTCAACCCTGGGAAAATTCTCAGTCAGAGCTCAACCTGTTCAGCTACCAAAGTCAGTCAATCTCAGGATGCAAATGCACTGGAAACTAGATGTCTTTAATTCCAGTGTTGATAGAATTTAATTTTTCTAAACAGTCTATTCCACAAAAAACTAATATAATTCTCCTTTTATACAGATACAGAATTTAAAAAAAGTAATGAACATGAAAAGAATCTATGAAAACAGCTTTACTAATCATAACTGTCCTTTTTTTTTTCCTAACATCTAAAAGCAGGCAAGGTTAGATGAGCAAAAAGGTTCTGAGATCTGCACTCAGATGTTCAAGTCGGCATGAATCTGATATGAATCAGTAAGTGACCCACTGTCTTTCTTTACTTTTCTTCAGGGTAAGTATTTATACTACCTGATATTCCAACCTCTATTAAAATCCTCTCTTCAGCATTTGTCTGCAAGCGCAGCACTTGCACCAAGGAGTCAATCAATTAAAACTTTCCTTCAGCTTAGGGAAGTTGGTTTGACTTTGTACCAGAAACTGATTATCTCTTACACTGACCACTGATTTACAAATGCAAATCAGCCTCTTGCTAGCACTGGGTATGGTTTGTTCAAGTCCTTCAGTAAAGGAAGACTAACATCACTACAACTAATATGAATCATTTTATGTAGAGTTTCCTTTTAAAATGTCTTTAATATTCAAGCTAGAGCAAGGTAATGCTATATTTTGAAGAATTTTGTCTGAGTATGCATTTGGGCACTGTAGTTTTTTTTATGAATCATCATGTTTTAGTCTACACCTGGATCTGTATTTTATGCTGGTAAGTTAGCAGAGAATCTCACGTATTCTCTGAGGTATCTCAAGGAATTTGAAGTGTCTTTTTTTTTTTTTTTCTTTTTCCACAGAAGAGAATTTGTTTCATTTCTCTTAGCTCTGTAACTGTTATTCAAGTGTGTTCTTATGAGAGCTCGAAATGATTTAACAGTGAGCTCAGAGATTGGTGAAGGTACCTGAGAAGTGGCTGGCACAACTGAAGAGCAAAAGGATAAGAGCATCCACTAAAGAGAGGGCTGACAGGGGTGTATTTACAACTTCTTTAACTCCTGGAACAGCACTGATCACAGATTTAAGGTAGATCTGCCTCAAATTAATCGTCTATGTCAGGTCTCACTGAAGCCTTTTAATCTCAAATCCCCAAGTATTTTTTAACTGCAAACTAGGGCACAACATTTTAAATAGAAACAACTGAATAACATTATTTCAAAGAGCAAAAAAATTTTTTAAAAGCTTTCTTCACAAGCCTGCTGTATCCTTGCAGTCAAATTCTTGGTACACCAGCATGGTCTTGGGTAGCTCGAGGATGCTCAGAAAGCCCTGCAATGTCCTTCCCACCAGACCATTAGAAGTTTGCTCTTGGCATTTTTGGGAGCCTGCTGATCTGCTCCCCAGCTCCACGCTGGACACCTTCTGCTAACATCCACCCCAAGGGATGAAGACATCTCTTCACCCTAGGCAAGGTTTACACCAAAGCCAGTAGCTGTCTTCAAGAATAGATCCCACAAATCCACGTCACCTATGGATGAAAGTGATCTCCTGAGATTAAATTAATGGTGTCTGTAGAGACTGGAAAGTCCTCTGAAGTAATCAAGCCCTCGCCACCTTCCCTTTCACTCTGTTCTTAGAAAAAGGCAGGTAAGAGTGCAAAAGCCCTAATACACTCTCCTTTTTTTTATATATTTTTTTTTAATATTGTAAAATATTTTTAATTATACTGACCATTTCAAAATGTATATAAATTTCATGAAGAAAATCTTGGATGGTTTTGGGGATGCAGAATGCTGTGACTTGAATAACTGGACTAAAATGTAAAGTTTATTACTAGCTGTTTGGTATGGTCAAACTACATTTTTCTCTCTCAACAGCGGCAGCCTTAATATATTTCACAGCTTTGCCATTAAATACAGAGAGGTGATTTCCCTCTAATTTCTAAAAGCAGTTTTGTGGAAGAAAATGGGTAATCAACATGGAGAATGTCTTTTTTTTCTGAAAACACTTTTAGTCTGACAAAAATGACAGCTATTTAAAGGCAATCACTTGTGTTTTATATCTCACACAAAAACCAGCAGACACAGTACCCTGCCTTTGAGACAAAACACTGATACATGTGACAGAACATTTCAAGCAGTAGTAATCAGAAGCCACACATCCAGCATCATCAAGAAAACAACTGAAACATTGTCCATTAAGATCTGTATCTCTTTTTGCTATCGTTGTTCAGCCTTTAGCTGATATTATGCTTCACCATGAATAACCAATTATCCGCATCTGACAGGTACAGGAGATGCAAATCACATTCGTTCTGCAGCGTGTACACTGATAACTTACACGTCTGTTAAAAATAAAGTGCTTTTCAAAATATCACCCAGGAGGCACGTGTTCTGTTTTTTGTTCAGTGACCTTTGGAAACTCTAGTCTGATGAATAACTAGTGATGCACAAGGAAGCTGAGAGACAGTAGATAAAAAGTGCCCATAACCTTATGTGTTATTTGTTATGCAGATGGCTATGATAAAAAGATATATTGCTCTTCCATAATTTGCCTGAGAGAGCAAATCAATGAGAACATAAACTTGTATCCCTTTAAGTTGAATGATTATGGAATTCATTATCCTGGACAATTAAAAATATAACATGCAGAAAAAGTGCAGTGAATGATACCATTTAAGTATCTAATTTCATGGTAATTTGCTACCTTACAGGCATTTGTTCATATGGCATCAGTCATATCTTGACAAACCTGTCCTTCCATTCAATCTTTTTATGTAGAAAAAAGCTAAATTGTGCTTCAAGATGGAAAAAGTTCAAGTTACCAAGGTGTTGGTAGAACACTGAAGGAATTCAACAGTGACCTTCTCGCATCCATTAGAAATCTTTGTAGGCATTATGACACAAAATAAAGCTCAGACTTTTTGTCTCACACCCTACATGGCCCATTTGGCGTTGATCTGTGTCAAAGTCGGCACTGTAAGGACAACAGCTACATAATCAAAAGGCAAGGAAAACACACCAAATCCAGGGAGACGGGGTACAGCACATATGTCTTTGGTTTTGGTGCTACTTTCAAAACCACATTACCAGCAAAGCCTTCACTGCAAGCCCTGGTTATAGCTCAGGTAATTCAGCCTTTGAATAAGCCTATCTTTCATACACACATACAGTCTATAGCTTTTATGCAGCCACTTGAACCTTAAAAACCCTTTTGAAATTTTTGTTTCTTCGTATACTACTACAAGCTCTCTATTATGCACATATGCAAGGAAAACAAAGATTTTTAAAGAGAAAACACTCCACAATTGCGGTTGACAAGCTAAAAAGGGAGTTACCAAGTCACAGAGGCTCTTCACAATAACCAAACACCCCATTGAGCACTGACAGAGTTATGGGGAAGAAAAGCATTTTGAATGCAAGTAGTTAAACCTGAAACTTCTTAAAAGTATGAAAAACTTATCTGTTGTATCACTGACATTTTTATAGTTTAGAATAAATAGTGGACACCTTTATTAAAAATATAAACAATTTTATTCTTAACCACTTTTAATTTTGTAATTAATTGCATTATTTTTATTACAGATTATATTTTTTCCTATAATAGAGAATAAATTATACTTACCCTCTCCAAAGTAATTTCTTCAAATTCATATTCAATTTCTGTTCCATTGACCTAAAGAAAATAAAACCAGAAAATTCCTTAAATCCACACGGAAGGTAACTTCATAGGCGTACTGTGCAGCTATTCCAGTATAATCAGTTTACTGAAACAAATTTTTCAACATACAGGTGAGGAGTTCTCAAGCATAGACTGGTTAACTCCCCTTTGTCTTGGGGGTGTGTAATCAAGCCTACAGACTTGAAAACAGTGAAAGCTCAGAATGTAAGGGATATACAAATCACTAACATAATATGCTGGTATTTCATATAGCGTGCTTGTGGACTTTGTGCAAATGGTTAAACAGGTTCCCAGGTAGTAGTATCCAGTCAAAATAGAACTGCTTCTAATGTTCTCACTATGGAAGAAAAATTATTTATGCATTGTCTTACAAGCTCCAATTTATAATGCAATACAAAAACAGACAGGAAATTCATGGTACTTATGTAAAAATCACTCGCTGATACATACACTGAAATACATCTTGTTTACTGTATTAACCTAGGGCAAGAACATGACAGAGGACCTTTGCAAGAGACAGCTGAATGGCAAAAAGGCACAGAATGTTAATGTGATTCTTACGCTGAGTCTCAGTGTCAGAATAAATTAAGCTACAAAATGTAGAGCCCCAAAATGGATTGTGCTGGACAAGAAATCTATCAGCTGAAGACATGACACTGATTTAAGCAGTATTCCAAAACCTTCTTCCAGTCTGACATGGATTTCTTTTGTCCCTCCAGGCAAACTTAACACACCTTTCTTCCTTTTCTCATTTCTTAAATGGGTAGAGTAGAGCATCTGGGAAAGCTACAAAGGCTCACTGTATTGAAAGTAAACTGCAGAGCAATAAAAATGCTTCTATCATTAAAATCTCAGAATAATTTCAAAGTATCACTTTGCTACAATTAGTCAGCAATTTTTTGACTTGGCCAGAAAGTATTGATAAATTAAAAAGAAAGATACTACTCATGCTATTTTCGTTTTTGTAATGATGGGATATGCCAAGGAAAATAGTTTGGTTTTAGTGTTTTACTTAATTTATACTCAATGAAAAAAAATATTTTTCAGGACCTAAACTGAAGGAAAGCATTGGGATTGACTTCATCCTGGAGGAACAAATTTGTTATTTCTCAGAACAAGAACATTTATCACTCCTCCCCACTCCCAACTGCTAATTTTCTGTATTAGATTCTTAACTGCAATCATAAACCACTCTACATAAATCATTTTTTATCTAGTCAAGCACCTTTCAAATGTAATTAGATACTTCTCTTGTGAATATTATAACAAGGTACGTGTATCTGCCAAACAAAAGCTTCCTATAAAATCCACCAACTATTTAATTTGTTTACAATTCAAGATCTGATAATCCATGAAATCAGTAATAGAAATACAATCCCCAGAATCTGTGTTGAAAAGGAAAGAGAGAGAAAAGTCCAAACAAACAACTCATGCTTAACAATTGTATAAAAACACAGCATCAATGAATAAAATATTTAATTTGTGCATAATGTTTGGGGGTTGTAGTTTATGGCGATTGTGCAATCACATCACACTACACTAAACCCAGAGCCGAACAAAAAGTTTTTACTACAGGATGATTTCCTGTCCTATGTTATCACTTGAATGCTTTCTGCATAGACTCTTTTGTCAATATAGGCAACTTACTATGTATGAACATCTTTACAGCTACTCCATTTTTTGTCCTTTCTTGTCTAATGATAATGAAATCAAAGCTGTCTATATGTCTCTGTTTTCATGAACTTCTCTTTCATCTAAGGTTGGTGGATAGCTCTGATCTATGTCTTCAATTCCTCAGTCTTGCTCTATAAAGCTGTCTTTGCTTCACTGCTTATAATCGCTTTTCCTTTGCATTAAAAACTCGTTAGTGCAGCAAAATGGGAAAAAAAGGGATATGAGAAGTGAGCAACCTCTGTGGAAAGATGAAAGGAGAAAACACAGGCTGAATACTCATTTTGTATTTGCACACAAATGATATCTTGCTCATGACCATCTGAGGGATTTCTATTATCATCCACAGTGGCGATTCTGAAAATGCCCTCAATTCAAATCGAAATTAATTGCAGCAGAGATCCATTATCAGGTTCCATAGCAGCAGGGGTGATATGAATTAAAAAGCTGCTCTTGATCCAGCTCCTTTTGTTGTTTAAGCATACATGTCTGCATATACGGTTCACTGCCCTGTTTGTTTCGCTGGTTGCTCAGCAAACCAATGCATTTATTTCATAAAGGATCTAAGAAGATACTGTAGCCACCTGAGGCAGGTGGAATGATGCTGTATGCAGTACCGCTCATTGCTAGCACCATTTTATTTCATAGTTAGACTCTCTGGCTGCACCTACACTGCTAAATTATAGTGAGTTTTCAGCCAAGTCTCAGTGCTTAGGGCTGTTTCTGTCTGGAGCCTGCTGGAAGCAAATAGCCAAGGAGTGAGCCAACAGTTAAGCAGGAAGAGAATCATGGCTCCAGCATTGGAACTGGCTTGTTGGTGCTCTCATTTAGCAGCATATGGACATACCCTCTGTTTTTGTACATTTTAACTTGACAGTATCTGGCCTGTCAAAGCACCTAAACAAGCTGTCTGAACCTGCAACTTCCATTTCTTGGAAGCAGTGGAAACCTATGCCTGTGTCTCTCTTTGCGTAAGTTTTCTAGTCCTGATTTTATATCAGACTGCAGCAAGAACACAAAGCAAAATTTCCTATAGCCTGCATGATTTAAATAACTATGAAAAATTACAAACATTTTCATACAGTTTTCTCTTCTCCTCAATCAAAGAAATCATCAGCATTCCCCAGCTGTACGGGAAAATTCTTTCTCAGCTTCCAGGAGTGCAACTTGTCATGACAGATATCTTTAATCTCAAGTCAAATTTCCATTTATAATGCTGAAATGTGAAATAGTCATCTAACACTATACTCAAGTGAGAAAAACAGATATGTGGAGGTCTTAATTCATTTCGTCCTACACTAGAAATCTCAGGTAGGTGAGATGAATTGTGCCCTGAGGTTTCCTTTCACTGTGTACAAACAGAATCTAAAAACGATGTGTGAAGTTTGGTGAGCACTTGCCTCAAATCTGTTTTCTCTGCGTTTCTCCTGGCTATAGACTGGTAACAAATTTCTGCTAAAGGGATGCCGTATGTCTTTCATAATTATGCCCCATTGAAAGGCCAGAGCTCCGGTTTAGCAGCTTTTCCAATTGCTTTTTTGGGCTTGTCCGAACGTGTAGCTGGCAGCACATGCCCAGCATGATATCCAGCACCTGCTGCCACAAGCCCAACCAGGTAGGATATCCATGAGGAACAATTCAGTCTTTCCCCTTCTCCAGAAGCCAAGAAACACTGCTGTTGGCTTCCCTCTCTGATTTGGAACGCTGACGTGCACTCTTGTGAGGAAGATGCTCAACACCACCTGTGAGAGTAAGGGGCCACAGGACTGCAGCAGGAGTGCGTGAGGGGTGCACAAGATGAGGTCCATGGGAGGACACAACCAACTGCACCCCTTCTTCAGGGCACAGGGGCTGGAATCAACATGTGTCTCCTCCGGGAACATGTTTTATTTCCAGCAGAAGAAAAAAAGATACTACTGATCAAGACAACAGTGCTACGTGGGAGCAGATCCACGCGAAACCTTTAGATAATTTTGAGGGCCTCTGTTGCATGGCCAACACACATTTGCAATGCAAGAAGGTTCTCAGCCTCCTGACCTTATGTACGTTCATGATCCAGAGTGTGATGGATGCACAGCCCTTCTAGAATTCAGTTACCACAATTGAATTAAGCCCCAATGTTTAAAAGAACCCCTTGCAAAGGCAAGGTAACAGTTACCTTTCATTTACAACTGCACCTGTTATTCTAGAGGACTCTCCAAAACCTTTGACAAGAAAACGTCCTCAAGAAAGAGAGAGATGTAAATGTATGGTAACTATCTAGACTCCACCATTCAAGGGAGATTTCCTCTCAGCACTATTAGAGTTCACTTATTTTTCTAAGAGAAAGCACAAGCCATCTTCAAATGACACTTTCAGGAGAATGAGAAATAAGGAACAGGTAAAGAGAGATTTTTATATGCAATTTTGTGAAAAATCTGAAATAAAATCCAGCACACAGAATGCCAAAGTAAGGGCCTGACAAACTCAGATTTGTTTGTTCCTTTATGTGAAGATTCTTATTTTCCAGGAAGTTTCTCTCCTTTACTGCAGTTTAATGGTGACATAAGCAGCTGAAGTAGTCCCTTACTGAAAATCAGCTCTGCAGATCATGCTAGATTCCTAAAATCCTTCAGAGAAACATTCTGTTGGGTTCTTCATTTTCTACCACATACTCTGTCCCTTTGTTAACACTTTTAAAGACTTTTTTCTCATAATAATAATAATAGTAATTTGATTCTCTTTTCTTTTACTTCTGCAATTATTTGATTTGATGGACTTGTTTACACTCAAAAAGTAAACATTGCATAATTCTTTATTGCTATGCTTCTACCCTTACTACAACTGTATCCACCCACTCCATATGAAATATATTTCATCATATGAATTTTAATGATAAGAACTGTATTGTGATTGCGGCAACAACAGAATCAAAACATGTACAATTTATACAGCTGCAATATTTCAAAATCCCTGCACCTATTCTGTCTAACAAAAACTGTCATTGGAGCTGTTTGTTATGGTAAATCTTATTTTCAAGAAGAGATTGTTTTGCCTAAAAATTACATTTGTAGACTTTTATTACAAGCAAAACTAATTTTAATAATATTTAATTGGGTATTGTTTTTCAGACATCTCCAAGAAAGAAGACTGCTTCTTCTACTTCTGTTATCATATGCACAGGAAGATAACTACCCTGACACTGATTTTCATTCAACATGCAAATTTTATTCCTTTGGTTGTATGGTTTCACCAGTTGCCTCATTACCCAAACCTCAGCAGAACACAAGATTGCCAAATTCTTGTTGTACAAGTAACCTCAGGATATATTTGTCCTTTAAAATTTTCTAATTTGCTGTATAATTAAAATGGTCATCGAATCAGAGAATCATAGAATGGCGTGGGTTCGAAGGGACTTTAAAGATATATTTTTCAAACTCCCTGCCAGGGGAAGGGACATCTTTCACTACACCATGTTATTTTACATTTCAGAAACAGCAAGGCCATTTGGGTATCTAACAAGTATTAGATTTAAATAGCTTTTCACAATTTCTGCTTTGCCAGCAAAACTAAAGAGTGATCCTTATTTAGCCCTTTGACAACTCCAGATTTGGGTTATTTCTCTATTAAATGTCAAAGGAAAGCTGCTGATGTTATTTTATTATTGCTTTCCAAAATGATTAGAAGTCGAATTTCTTACGACATATAAATGTACAGAAAACACTTTCCTGATTTCTCTGATTTCAAATGTGATGACTTTGTGTTTTCAAGCTGTCCTAAAAAGGTTGACAGAAAGTTTTTCATGCTAGTCTTTATCTGAGTGAGTGCATTTTATGGACTTTTTGTATGAGATATCCCACATCTATTTTCAATTATGGTGCATAACTAAGGCCTTTTCCTTCTTTTTACCCATCCATGGGTAAAACAAGGACAATATGTTAAGTTTTTCGAATCAAAATTTACCATAACCTAAAACTTTCTTGTTATAATATGACTCTTCAGGTGTGAAGAATAAAGAGTAAAAGACCATATAGTTTTCAAAGAAATTTAAACTTTATCAGGAATAGGTCTTTGCGGATCCTTCCACAGATGCCCAGGGAGCACTTGACCACCAGTCATCCTTTAGGAAAGAATATACATTCTTTAGGGAAGATATCATCCTCAACACACAATTAACGGAGCTCCAAGAAGCCAAATCTAGCTCTTGGTCAACACCTGCAAAGATCTGCAGTCATGATCAAATTGTACCCTGCTCAAAAAGTGATTTATTAACTCATCCTTTCCTTCTTAGATGTCTCTTTATATCCTTCATGACTTAATTTTTAGTCAGCCTCTTCTTCAGTGATAGTCACGATACTCACCCTTTCCTCCTTCTGCCTCCCTCACTGTTATCCTGGCTTTTCTTGTTTTCATTCCCTTGGAGAAAATACCCACCTATCAAGTAATCATTATCACTCTTCTCTGCTTGATTCCCAAATTGCAATTTTACTTTACTCTACCCCATTTCTCAAATCTTGTTCAAAACAGTCATTTTTTCTTATCTATTGTGAATCACCATTCCCCAGCTGTAATCACAATTTCTCATGTCTCCAACTCAGCCTCCACTGCTTTCTGATTTTCATTCCTTTCAGTTTTGTTTTTCCTTCCTTGTTATTACCTCCCAGATTTGTTCTGTTTTCCTCTCACACACAGATACAGGTACACATACATATCAATTTAAACCTACTTTATCTAATCCCACTTCATCCAAAGCATTATTCATGATTAGTTTTCTACCTTCCCATCTCTTCCAACTAAACTTTAAACATAATCTTCTCCCATGACTCCTATTAAGCTACTCATACACTCCATGTTCCTCGACTCTTTTCACTAATGCTTCACCTGCTTGACCAGAGCTTCAAGACCTTGTCAGAATAAGGGATTATCTTCTGGTTCCCCCTACTTGCTGCTCTCACTTCTTGAAATTCTTTTCACTATTCAGAAATAATTTAGATTTTTGTTTTCAGCCGTTTTGCCACCATAGAGCTGATATTTTCTACAATATGAGAAACAAATATGTTGATGCCCTTCTCCAAGGTATTCTCGTTATTTTATGAGGTTTACAGTGAAACATCAATTTTTTTTTTATTTTCCACCTTCTCTTTGTTTTGTCCGTAGTCTGATGTAAGCATTTTTGTAAGTGTAAGCACTTGATAAAGCTAATGCAGACTCAACACAAAGTTCCCAGTTTTATAAGCATAATACAGGAGCAGATAAATGCAGAGATCATGGTTTCAAGTGGGGTTCACAGTAAATGGAAATGGAATTACATCTGTGTGTGAGTTCTGTTTAGGCTAGCACTTGTACAAAAAAAGGACCAACAAAACAAGAAGAGTGCACAGTTCAGCCTTGGTACTTAAAACCTTCTCTCTTATACTAAGAGACATTAATATGCTATCATATTACCTGAAGGGTAGATATCTAAGTTACAAAGTGATCTAGGAAGTTTTGGGGTTTTTTACGGGTACTGGAGAGAGGATTCAAGGAGGTGTGATTTATGCCATAGGTCTTAGTCTTCAGATGGAATTGTTATTTAAAGAACCTGCTTGCCCACCAACTATATGGAGACACATCAGACTTCTAGGATTTGCATCCTAAAAAAATTGTTTTTTAAAAATATGGCAAGGTGCTTGGAACTAGATGATCTTTAAGGTCCCTGTCAATCCAAACAGTTCAGGTTCTGTGAAAATTCCTTGCTTTCTGTATCTTAAACTTAGAATGTATATCAGTGCAGAAATTTGAAACAGTACATTTCAGAGAACTGGATGCAGCAATTTCTTTCCACAAAATCGCACTCTTTCTTGCACAATTCAGGTCATTTACTATACAGCTTTAGAAATTCACCAGCACTTTGCCTCTTACTTTCTTCTGTGCTCCTGCCATTGCTGACATGGTAATATACGAGTTATCATAAACGCGCAGTTTGTTAGATTCCTCTGTCTCTGCTCTGTTTCAGATTTAGAAGAAAATCCATCAAACCTTTCAAAAAATTTGAACAGTTCATACATTTCTAGAAATTATTTTTCTGGTATAATCTATCACTCCATGCACAAAATCTATAAAAATGGAAAACTGCTGTTGCTTGATTGACCTTATTTAATCAACAAAGATGATAAAGTACTTGTAAATTGGAACTGAAAAGGTAATTTTAATAATGTTTAATACTTTAATTTGCATAACTTGATTTTAAAGGTTGGTAACTGTTAAGAGTGTTTAAAAGGCAGAAATTAATATATGTGGGTTAAATTTGATTCATTGAAACATGAGATAAAATTGTCTCTCAGTTTTAGCGAGAAATCAGTAGCATACTAACTGGTAAAATTTTAGGGAAGGAAAGAACAGCACTAATTAACTTCATTCTCTGGTATCCATGACGTGCTTATACAGCCAGGATATAATAAAATATACCTAATAGAAATAATAGGTATACCACATTTCCTCAATAAATAAATATACAACCAACATAATCTAATCTCTTACAATTTGCTAAATGGGAACACACTGTGACTCATACTTTTGTGCCTAAAATTGTCTCCTAGTGCCTTTGTTTAGCTGTGAGAGTTAATACTCCTTTCACTGCTCTCTCACCCCATTGCCTATGAAGAAGATCACACTCAATGAATTCTCTTGGGTTCTTTTGTTCTTACATGTTAGCTCTAGCACAGGCACTGAAGGCTAAACTCTACTGTCAGTAGCACTGGTGCAATCCCACCGGTGTCACTGGGCTTGTACTTGGGTAACTGCAGTTGCATTTATTCATCTGTGGATGTACTTACACCTGCAGGAGGGAGCAGCCCGGAAAAAACGAAGAAAATGCCTGCGCTAATAGTAAAAATGAGTAATAAGGAATATTCACACACATAAAGCAGAAGTACATTTATAAAAAAATATGGATTCCACAGGACAAGCTTTTTATGCATGACTCAGTTGCTTTACAGGTATATTTATAGCAGCAGAAAGGTTCACTATTTCTCTTAAAATGTTGGAAGGGTCTTTAGTGTATCTAAGGGAAGGGAGCCACAGTCCTCTGCACTCCACAACTCAAGGCACAGCAGAACAGCTCCCTCATACCCAACTCATTTTGCTGCAGACAAAAAAAAAAAAAGAAGGAAAAAAAAAAAAAGACATTTTTGAATGGCTGAGACAAAATCACTGTTTTTTTGCTCCTCCTCCCAAGCTCAAGGAAAGAGAATTGATGTAATTGTTGTTCACAGGGATTAACAGTGTACACCCCGAAAAGGAGCTAATGCAGCCTGACTGATCATCACCAGTTCCAATCTAAACCTAGCCAATATTCAGAAAACTGTTCCAAATGCTTCTCAAGCTTTCTTGGTAGGAAAAACTGATTTGCATCACTTTGAGAGAACTTGAGATTTACACAAAAATTTTTTCAACTTAAATCTAAGGAGAGAGGAAAACATCAGTTTCATTCACCTTCAACCAATCTAATTCTGACACAATAATGAAATCTTGAAAGCTGAACTTGAAAGTTACTCTGAAAATAATTTCTATGCATTGCCTTGGTAATCTAAAAAAAAAAATATTTTTAAGTTTGCCTACTAACATACAACAGCAGAGATGAGAAAAGCTTTACTAAAGAACTGAGGAAAAAGCCAAAAGAAAGCTTGAGAAAAATGCTGACACATAATTCTCTTTAAAACAAGCACAGAAAGGTTTCAGTGTTCTCTTGCTTTAAGTAAGCAGCGATGAAAAAACCTATGGTACAACAAATACTCTAAGAATATTTTTACTACACTAAAATGCACAACAGCAACACAGAAATATTCTGAAAATGATTAATGTAATGCAATACTACTTTAAAATGTCAAGTATTTCATTGTCTCTTTCCAGAAGTAAAGCATATTTTACCAGTTATATGTAATGTCTTTACTACATTCTCCATAGGTTTCCTGACATAATGAAACCTTTAATTTCCACATCAAAACTGAACTATTTGGCAGCAGAGATGTAGAAATTATTCTGGTTCTTATCTCAACAATATACAATGAAGTTATTGGCCAGTGACCACCCTAGCAAATCTTCTCCTGGACATCAAACGTTCCAATTTGCCCACTTTTCTGCTCCACAGACAAGTTATTTTTCAGCGTTAAATTTATTTCTGCTTCATCCTGGTTTCATCACAGGAGCCATCAGCCCATGAAAGACGCGCAAATGCACACATGAGCAGAGAGGCACAAGGTTCTCAAATAGTGAACCCATCCTCTCCAAGGGAAGAGAAACCCTTCCTCTCACAGGGAAGCCTCAGCCCCTGGCTCAGGGTGGCACCAAGTGCTGTGGGTCAGCTGGGAAGTACCTTGCAGCCTGGGGAGGGCATTGCTGCCTGTGGGGCTGGGGCACCCTGCAGCATGCGGGAAATGAGAATCTTGGCATAGCAACAAGGCTCAGGAGATTTTTAGGTGAGGAATAAAAGGTGTAGAAAAAGGGATAGAAGTGGTTTGGAGAGGATGAAGCACAGAAAAGCAGAGGAGTAAGTGGATAAAGGAGACCAGTCAGATGTAGACAGGGCTGGTCAGTTCACTTCCCTGCCTGAGCCCTGTGCCTGCTGAACATCTTCTGTCATGTCTTCTATTAAATTTCATTTCTACCTCTTTTGTTGGGTAAGGGGTTCTCTATTCTCTGTGTGTAGCGGTCTGTGGTACCAGCAGCTGGAGAGCAGAAGGGTGCCTACAGCAGTGTGTGATTGCCAACAAACATCAAGCTGGGCTCCCTGGGGAGGAGGTGAAGCAGTCAGAAAGCAGGGGCGTGTGCATGGAACTGGAAGTAAGCCTAGGGGAGAACTTGGCTACTGAAGAGGCACGGGATCCAAGGCAACTGCCCAAGGGTCTTTAGGATCCAGGAGTTGACTGAGACCCATTCCTCTGTGTGTGTTTTACTGTGCAGCAGCGAGGGCAAGGATCCAGGGCCAGCTACTGGATGGACTGCGTGTCTCAGCTCAGTAGCAGGAGGAACCACAGTCCCGCAGGGTGTGTGTATGCTGCTTTGCTCAAAGGGGTCAGCACCAGCAGCTGGACAGGAGTTGCAGCCTCAAGTGCCAGCATCTGGAACAGCAAGGATCTGAGGCCAGCTCTCCTGAGCCGACCAAGTGTCTACATCCAGCTCCCAGCTATTTTCACACCACACACATGAATATGTGCACACACACAGCGAGGTGGACGTGGGGAGGCCACGGGTGGTGCTTTTGTTGGTGAGGGCACTGACAGCTGTGCAGTTCTGCTCAGACACGTGCACACCTGAACGTCTTCTGTTTCTGCGTGTGCTTACTGGGAATACGGGGCTGGCCTTGCTACTGGTTGAGCACTGGGGCATGGAGTCCCAACAGCCTTGCTTCCATCTGGCTACAAAATCTAGCAACCCCCTAACATCTTGCAATAATTCATGCACATGTACTGCAAACATAGCATTTTTTTGTTATCACAGACAACACAATGGGATGCTAAACCCAGAAAAACATTCTTCGCTGAGTCGTTGCTATGTATCTCCTATTTTCACCAAAGCAGAAAGATGAAAAATGTGACAGGAAAAGCTATTCTCACAATAATTTTTCAAACATTCTTCACTAAGAAACTGCAGGGAAAGAACAATGACTCGAAAAAGATCTGGAAATAAGAAACTGTGCTCAAAGTGTAAATGATGGTGGACTTTATACAATCTTAAAGCTTTAACTTTAGTAAAGCAGGGGAATGTCTACAAAATATAAATTAACTCAATTTTATCTACAACCAGCCAGAAATCAAAAATATGTGGAATTCAAGGACTGGGGAGAAAGTCAAGTACAATTTATTTTCCCTCAGTGGATCTGCATATAGAGACAAAGTTCATCGAAACGTGATTGAAACAGGAATGCCCAGTTCTGACTGAGGACCAAGCTGTCTTTTTGATGACATCAGTCTCCCTAAGACATGAGAACGGCTCCTGGAGATTGGTCCTTATTTTGAAAGAAAGATGAACATCTTCCAACAATGTCAAGATTTACGGAACAAAGTTTCACAAACTAGAATATATTTGTGTCCTTCTGCATGAAATTCAGATTTGTGGACAATGAAAGAAGAGCACTTCTCTAACTTATTTTACAAACCAATTTCAAAGTAATATACAATATTTCTAAAAAGAAACTAAATAGTATTGAAAGTACCAGCTGCAAATTACTCTCCTCCTCTAGGGAAAGACCAAGAGGTCATATGGACAGTGGAAGACTTTTACAGTTTTCAGAATAAGAAAGAGCACTACTAAGATAACAGATATCTGCTTCTACTAAAGAAAAAGAATATGATGAAATCAGAATGATTAAATAACCTTGCGCATTCAACATTATTTTAAATATTAGTACAGCTCGATAGTTTCAAGATAAACTCAGTGTGCTATACTCACCTTTCCATCACATTTGCAAAGCCTAAGTCCTGAATTTGGACATCAGACAGGATTAATTTTGTTATGCCCACACCACTGCTCACTTAAGCTGTGCAAAGAATAAAACAATCACACTTGCCAAGCTAACACAAAACATAACATACTCAGCAGAAATAATTTAGGACTAAAAAGAATCCAAAATTTTAAATGGTTGTCATCTTTATGCAGAACAATGTACAGCCACAAATTAGTCGATAGCTGATTGAATATGTTAATGTAAGATACAAAAGAAATGCACTTCAGTTATCATTTCTCTTTACTAATAATCTCAGCAAAGTGGAAATTTATCTCATGTAGAAATCTTTATTTTCCATTACCCTCAAACTAAGTCAATCTTCTATAGAAAATTATGAGGGCTGCAATTTCTAAGATCAGGAAAACAGATATTATCTGTGGCATATTTGTGTTTTCTACTCTATGCTAGGTCATCTAAACACTGATTAAAAATGTAATTTACTATTAAGTCTGATTCACCAGATCCCTGCATTAGAAATAGCGTGGAGTTTTATTATGTAAAATGTGGTTTAGAAATGAGTCATATTCCCAAACAGTTTATGCTCACAACTTGTAACAGTAGGGACTTCAGAATATTTGCTGAAACTGTGCTGAAGTTGTGTTAGTTTTACAGCATGGATCAGTTAATCCCTGGCTAACAATGGGGGAAAATAAGAGAGCACTTAAATGGATAATTTTGCAGTTTTATTAAAAGGGAATGGTGTTCTATTAAGATCTTTTTATATTGCTGTAGGGAACGAGTAAGAACACACTCTATCCTAAATTTTTAAAGAAGTTACCATAAATAATAAGAAAGAAAATGCTCCTATGCAAAACACAGTGGATAATGTTAAGAGCAACACATAAAAGATCACAAGAGAAGGGTATATTTTCTATCCATTGTTATTACTGATGTTGCATTATGTACTGCCAGGATGAAAACCTCGCCTTGGCTGAACTTTAACAGGTAGTTTGCAAAGTAAAATATCAAACAATTCTAGGCATAAAAAAGTAAATATTCTTAAAATTACAAAGAAGAGTTCTTGTAAAATAAATTTCAGGCATACTTCATTTTATATGACTGAAAAACCATTGTAATCAAGCCATCATATGTCCAATAAGACATGAAAGCAATATTTTTCTTTTCCACTTTTCATCAAAATAAGATTTCTCTTCAATACTGAGCAGTTATTTTCTCTTTACATCTTAGATTATCCAAGGTCAAAGGAACACATCTGTCTCTGACAGCAATTAATCTGAAATCCTCCAAAATGAAGTTTTACGAAAGAGGAAAGCTTTCTTCCTTTTGTATACTTAAAACTATTAACATGATGACACTTGTGCTAGCTCTTCTTTAATTTTTTCACACCAGCTTTCAATTAAGTTCTACACCTTTCTAATACAGTGAATACTGACCAAGAAAAGTCCCATTGTTTTGAATCACACACACACAAAAAAAAAGAAGTCTACAGATAAGTAGTTATTCACTTGTACTGCATGCTGTTTCCCAATTCACTTCAGAACTGAAAAAGTAATTCAAAATAAAGCTATTGCTATGGGAAATAGCCTTGTGTACTTGAAGAGCTCTATCAGCATCTTAAAATCACAGTTGGGTTGGAAGCAACTTTAAAGATCATCTAGTTCCAATCTCCCTTCCATGGGTATTAATTATATATATTCTAATCAAGTGCTTTATGTAAAAGACAATGGGTTTGATGGTTTAAGATCATGAATTGTACTACAAAAGCATATTTTCAAGAGGTCATGTTAGCCACTGGAGCCTTGCAAACCTACCAACCCAGCTGACTGTAGCCTAGTGCTACAATATCCAGTAAGGTTAGCTGTGGGTCTGTAGTGTAATATATAACAAATTTATAAAAAATCAAAAGCTAATTCAAGGCTAGGGAGAGAATGAAAAAATCAAATTCAAACAACGTTTAATTTAGGTCAGGTCGGGCCAAATAATTCTAGGTTGCTTCAAACAACTTTAACAGGCATACACCGCATTCTGCGCTCGTGCCAACATCACGGACAAATTGAAAATGAAGAATAGCTGGGTGTAGAGGAGGGGTTGGTACACACCCCCACACATCCACGTGTATATAATAGTATTTATGATTTTTCTCAGAGTGATAAAAATACGTGGCAGTGCAATACCTGGCTGGCTTCCCCCAGCAGAGGCAACATGGAGAAAAAGAGTGGCCCAACAAGAACAGGCTTTGCAAAAAGCAAAGCACTGTGCCTCTTTCAAGGGGTTTATTACACTGCCACCCAAAGGACCTGATAGTGGGTATCCAGAAACCTGTTGGCAAGTTTTGTTTTATGTCAAAAAGTCTGCTTCGCAAACTTCAGAGTGTTAGAACTAAGACTGGAAAATGCACACCCATGATCAGGACTGAAATGCTAGAGTATTTGCACTTCAGGTACTCCAAATCCAAAAAGCATGAAGCATTACACTCTGTTCTGTGTCCACCTGAAGCAGAGGGACACAAATGAGTGTATGATGCGATCTCTACAGTTCATTAAGCGCCTCTCTCCCACTCTGTTAATTGCAACGTTTCAAACATCTATAGAAAGAACTTCTTGATTGATTCTAAAGTCCAGCATTATTCACAGGCAATTGAAAATGGACACTATTATAATTTTGCAGAATAGAAGGAATGTGAAGGAATAATTAGATATGTGACCAAGGGATGCATTCACTTGTTGGATTGACAGGATGTTGATAGCTCTACCTACATCCAGACACAATGAAGGCTTTCTGTTTTACGTGGCATGATACTTTGTACTCAAATACGCAAAGTAGTGCCCATTCCTAAGAAAAAATAAAAGAAAACCCCTAAAATCGTGAAGTTATTTTATTTGAAAATAAAGCCTTGTCCCTTAATTAAAGATTCTATCTTTGATAAGGCTTAAATATTAAAAATTGCATCCAGAATTTAAAAGCAAACCACATGAAAAACAATCACTTTTACTTCAAAATGACTTTGGTCCTTCTTTAAAAGATGTTTCTTTCTAAAACAGTATATTTTAAAAGAAAAGGTTTGAAATAAATTTATTTTCAGGTATAAAAACAGTGGATATGAAATCGAGGAAAATAAATCATAAAATCTATTCTGTACTTTTGCTTTGGGTTTTCAACAGAAGCAGCATATTTTTTATGCTGTCATGCTAAAATCCATTTAGGTTATCAGACAGCCAAATGAAGACTTTTCTAGTTTTGCATGTTTAAGGGGGGTTGTTTTATATTACTTCATTAGTTTTGTCTTCTGTAGCAGCTTTTTTGATAATGATCACAAAATATTTTATAAACATAATTTTAATCAAGCCTGTCAATACATGTTTTATAAAAGAGAAACCTCTCATCCCACTACAGAAACAATGACACACAGAACACAGCAGCGCTTGCCAGGGCAAAAATCATTGTTGTGATACAATTCGAGGGCCAAACCAAAGAAGCCAAGCCAATGCAGCTTTTAAAGACTAGCACAGAGCTCTACCAGCTTTAGCTTTTCCATTGTAATGCACATTCATGACAGGCTGAAAGATGAGTATAAATAATAATAAAACTGCAGGTTAACAATCTGGAAAAAGTAAGTCATTTGAGATAATAAGGTGTGTAATTTGACTTTCAAGGCTATGATCAAACTAATTAAGAAAGAAGCAACAAATTTATTCTGAGAAGTCAATGGAAAAATATATATACATCTATATGATGATGGTTTTATGTATTTCAATATAATATTAATAAAAAATCCAAACTCCATGAGCTTCCTACGTTTGTAAAAATTCAGGTCGTACCCTTTTAGACCAGAATTTCTTTTTAGTCTTTTATTACCCCTGTCCTCAAAAATTTGCTCATCAGCCATAGTCATTGTTGTGGTTTAATCCCAGCCAGCAGCCAAGCCTCACACAACCATTTACTCACTCCCTACCAACAGGTTCCAGGAGAGAATGGGAAGGGTAAAAGGTAGAAAACCTGTGGGTTGAGATAGACAGTTTGATAGGGAAAGCAAAAGCCATGCATGCACAAGCAAAGTAAACAAAGAATTAATTCACTGCTTCCCATGGGCAGGCAGGTGTTCAGCCACATCCAGGAGAGCAGGGCCCCATCACCTGTAACAGTGACTTGGGAAGACAAACGCCGTTACTTTAAACATCCCTCCCTTCCTCGTTTATCCCTGCATTTTATTTACCGAGCATGATGTCATATGGTCTGGAATATCCCTCTGGTCAGCTGGGTCACCTGCCCTGGCTGTGTCTCCTCCCAGTCTCCCATGCAACCCCAACTTTCACACCAGAGTGGCAGTGCAAAAAGAAAAAAAAGGCCTTGGCTCTGTGTAAGCCCTGCTCAGCAACAACAAAATCACCCCTATATTAGCAATCCTGTGTTCAGCACAAATCCAAAATAGCCTCATACCAGCCACTGCGAAGAAAGTTAACTCTACCCCGGCTAAAACCAGCTCAGTCGTATATGACGTGGAATATCCATTATGCAATTCATTACATAAAGACACTCTTTATTGTAAAAATATATAAGGCCACCTCCCTCCTCCAATTTACTTACCGATGTCTAGGATGCACCTATGTTCATATTATCCAATAAAAGCCTTTAGAGCACTGACTATCTCTCAGAAACTTGCAAATTTTCTCCATTCTTTCTACAGTCGTGTGGCAATGTGCTCCCACCCCCAACGTGCCCTTTATATTCCACAATGGTATCCCTGCTCATGTAATAATCATAAGGGCTGGTCAGTCATGGATATATCTGGTCCTGATGGCTGAATCTTGCTCCGAGTAGATGGCGGGAGACAGAAAACAACGTGACAGCCAAGAACAACGTTTGGGCAATGCACCCAGCTAACCAAAATGCTGGTCAACGTCCGGCTCAAGGGAAATTTGGAAGAAACTAGCATCTGTTGTCAGTATGCAAATAAATATGACTATGGCACAATCATCTTACTCCACGAAGAGTGGACAGACCAAGGCCTGTTGAGGTCTCCTGCGTGGCAGTGGGCTGCACACCACAATCACCCCTGGAGAAGCAGTGCCTCTCAAGGTTAGTCCTCAAGGTTGAGAGATTCCTCATCACATCAGGTACTTGGTAAGTGAATTGGGAATAAGCACACTGAAACTTGGCAATCTTAGAGAAAGGATGACTAAACATTGGAATGGGCTGTCCAGGGAGGTGGCTGAGTCACTGTCCCTGGAGGCGTTTAGGAAAAGACTGAATGTGGCACTTAGCGCCATGGTATAGCTGACATTGTGGTTCGACCAAAGGTTGGACTTAATGATCTCAAAGGCCTTTTCCAACCGAATTGATTCTGTGATTGTGAATATGTAATCCTTTAGACATCAACCATTGGCCAAGTCTGAGACTCTGAGACTAAGTCTGGATGCAGCCACACCGAAACACTCTGAGAGGAAGTTGGAACACAGTGGGGTCCTTTCTGAACCTCATGGCTCAATGGGAAGATCCCCCTGAAAATTCTGTCTGTTTTCTCTGCAGTAAATGCTCAGCTATACCTGGCCATTAATTCTTGTTAAACCACTACTGCATTTACCACTGAACTCTATTAACTCACTCTCTTATATCGATAAAATATAGTTTCTTCTCACTTCAGAGTGAAGTGCATGATTCCATCCATGACATCAGAATAGGAAGAATTTATTTTTCTTTTCAGCCTTAGTTTAAGCTTTTATGTGCCTCCTTCTGATGTGCTCAATCCAGGTGCACTGGCTGAATGGCAGAGAAGAAAGCTGAAAATTTTCCTAAACTCCCCATTTTGGCATCATCATGGCCCCCACACTTCCCTGAGCAGGAGGTGTCACTGAGCACTGCCCTGCTCCCGTCCCCTCTGAGCTCACAGTGTCCTTAGGTCAGAATGCACCAAAACAGCTGCACAGCTATCTCTGCAGCAAGTGTGAAACAATCCAAAGATTTGAGGACAGCTCATGAAAACATAACCTACATAGTTTGAAAAGGACTCCTTCAGGACACAACCTGAATGGCTCTTCACAGAAGTCAGCCTAGGCAATATAGCTAGCAAAGCAAACCTATAGTAAAGCAACAATAACTCAAAGTAGTAATAAGAATGAAATAATAATAATTTGAAAGAACAATGTGAAAGTCAAGAAATGCGAGGAATTCATTGTGACTGAAAGGGTGATAAAGTACATATGCCTTAGATCTTATCACTGTGGGGGAAGATGGGGGAGGAAGGGAACAACCACAGTACCTGAGTGAATGTATGTTAATTTTTGTGCTACGATGAAAAGGAAATAAAATTCCATCATAAGATAAATAGAAAGGCTCCCTTCAGTTTCTGAAAGTGATGCAGCAAAACCAGCCTTATATTTACTTTTAACTGAACTATGCAGCTTTTTGGAAATCAAAAAGGAAATAAATAAGGCCTATTCTGTGCAACAGAATAAATGAGATGATTCATATATTATTAAATTAATGCTTCTCATTATACAAAGAGATCTAAAATTTACAGCCAAAGAATAGAGAACAAACAAACTCCCACAAATGTTTAATTGTGCTTAAAATGCCACAGAATAATTCGTTTTGTACCATCGAAGCTTCCTATCAAATTTATTCCCACGTCCAAAGCTTGGTGAGCCAAAGTTTTCAAACCACTGAACCTAGAAAAAAACTTAATTAACTGTTTCTTCTGTGACTTGCTGCAGGCCCAAATTATAAGGAATAATACACACTATAATAGAATAAGGCCTTTTCTTTTATGTCATCTAAGAAAAGCATACTGATGAAAACCAGTATAGGATGTATTTTTTTCCAACGATATATTTCTTTCCAAACTACTGTGTTGAAAGGTTTGAAGAATGTCAACAGTAGCAAAATGTTTAATTACGTGATTTTAAATCATTAGAGTGTTAATGAGACAAATCACTCAGTTTACAAGTTCTATACCAACTGTAAAAAGGAAATATCTTTCCTGTGGACCAGTGGAAAGATGACATGTGAACGTGCTTTGTGAATGCTGACCTTTACGGTGAGGTGTCTCTCTCAAAAACACTCAGGAGTTTTTGGAGGAAGATGGCAGAGAGGATGGGCAGAGCTGTTAATGAATTGGAAATGCACTGGGGGTACATCCCATAAAACAAAACAGTGACACAGGTTGTGCCAACAGCCTTATGAAATCATGAGATGTCTCCATCTGGCATGTAAAACCACTAGAAATAGCCTGACCTTATTTAGGGAGGTATCAGGCTATCAATTGTGGCTAGTAATGACAGAAAAAAACCCCATTCTGATTCATCAAAATTTGAAAATACATGCTTATTTCAGTGTTTAAATTTGGAAATAATTTCTACATGGTATAAAATGGATTACTTAACTTTTTCATGGTAAATAAAATAAAAATTACATGAAAGAAAAAAAAATAAAAGAAAAATTATATGTTTTTAAATTTTTTTTTAAGCAGCACTTTTTTTGCAAATATGTGAGTGGACAGCATTAACCAGTTGTCATAAAAAGCATCTTGGAAAATCCCAACAGTTAGAAAACAAAAACTAATATGTCAAAAGTTTTTGTGAGACACATCACTTGCTTATGTATTCCCTTGCTTTTTAATTTTATTCAAGAAGTTGATTTAGAAATGGTGTTCAGAATTGCGGAAGGCAAACTCAATCAAAAGAATTCAAGATTAAGCATCTAAGACTAGGGAAAGGCAGAGTAAGGAAAAAAAAAAAGAATGTGAACACTGGAAACCTGACCCAATTACTAGGATCTGAAAAATTCTGGTTCTTCCCATTCCGTCTTCCTGGACTCCAAGTGTACTTTGACAATGGGAGCTGAGCATCAGGGATGAAGAGCAGGGATCTAAGATCACTACAGTCCCAAGGAATGGCACTTCTGGGAGTTTTAAGCACCCTACAGTTCTGAGAGAGGATCAGCAACTCATACCAAGGCTACTTATAGTTCTGGAGAGAAAATATAATCATTTAACTTGGATTCTCTGATCCATAAAATACTTTGTTCTCACAGTGTTAGATGTTTATTTTATGGCAACTAAAAACAGTAATGCCTTTCAGAAGTGCTAATACCTAGCTAGTTAACTTTAAGGATACTTAAACATCCACCAAAGATATTCCTAGGCACTTACAGTCTTCCTCCAGGCATATCTGGAAGTCCTGACAGTGCTGAAAATGCAGCTGCTTGACACATGTTCAAGTTTCAAAATCATAATTAAATCTAGCTTTCTGTTATCTTTCTGAACTGACCTCATCCAGAAAAAAATATTTTAGGGCATATCTGCTAAATTACATTTCCTGTAAAATAAATTATATGATGATGGCTGCACTATTACACACTTAACTCATCCAGTTTGCAAGATTTGTCTCTGTATTTCCAAATATTTAAAAGAGAGACGAAACTCCCCTAACATCCCATGATGTTATAGGCTGTTTTACAGGACCCACACAACACTATATGCTGTAGTACCTTTTGCTGGGATGGGGTTTATTCTCCATAGTAGCCTATGTGGAGCTATAATTCAATGTGTGGCTGAAACAATGTTGGTAACTCACCGGTGTTTTGGCTGTTGCTGAAGAGAGCTTGCACAGCATCAAGGCTTTTTCTCCTTCCCATTTTGCCCCTCCTGTCCCAGTAGCAAGTTTGTCAAGAAAGTAATTTGCTTTCCCTATTTAACTCATTATCTGCATATAAAACTCTGCTTGTATATCTCCTGTTTTTTTCCTGACCCACAGCAGAGAGGAGTGAGAAGAGTGTCTGGCTATTGGCCAGAGTCAATCCACCACATGCGGTCACTAAACCTGTATTGGGAAGAATCCCTGGACCAGGAGGGGATGCACACACAAGCAAACATGGATCTCGCCCAGTGACCACAGCATCTCCCTTGCAGAGGAAATATCATAAAATGAAATCAAACTAAATTAAACTGAATTACTCCTGAGAGCAAGAAGGAAAACACTGGTCTCTCAGCTCACCCTCTCAAATATTAGTTTGGAGGAAGAGGTCATTTGTTCATAGCTGGTTTTGCATCTCATTTTAGAGAATGTTCAGATCCTGAGCAGAAGGAAATGTCCATTTGTAAAGAAGAGACCTCACGTCCTGTGGGGCACTATGGTGGCCTGGGCTGAGCAGCTACACTTCACTTTGACCTTTCTTATTGTCAAGTGTAAATAAGTCCCTCTGTGGTCGTGCTGCTGAGTCCCATATCTAAGAGAAATAACTCTTTCCTAGGCACTGGATAAGGGCAAGGTGATGAATTCAGAGTTGTTTATTTCTACAGTAAGCACCTTCTGTTTTATTTATCCAGTTCACATCATGTGTTGGAGACTGAAACAGCCCACAGGCACTCCTCAGTCTACTGCCAACACTTCTCTTGAATGCGTTTGGTCATTTGTTCCTTATTATTTAAGAGAAAGGAACTCTAGTATAAAAGTGGCATAAAAGTGTGTAAGTATTGATAGGATGTGTTAGGGGAATAAATCATATTGATTGAGCATCTTGTCACTAGTGTAATTGCATCTGTATTTAGGAATTCTAACACCGTAGCTGCAGAGGATCCTGGGCACAGGTCCAGTGCTGAAAATGAGAACTGGGGCTCACAGTGTCCCTTTTGGAAGGCTAGAGAACACCAAGTGTAAAATGTCTCATCAAAATACAGGAGAAAAGCCAGACAGACCTATTGAAAGTGAGACCACAGCAGATGGTTCTAATGTTAGGATGGAAAACTGAGACAGCAATGATAGGAAGCCTTTTTAAAAAGCTGAATGCAAATGAACAGAGAAATTCTATTTAACTTTTTCAGCCTTCCCAATAGTTCATATTCCCATCAAGGGATTTAATTATTTTCTGCTTTACAGCACTGTCATTCTTCTAAATTGCTCTTGGCTGTGATCTTTACCTGTGTTCTGCACCATAATTTCTAAGTTTTATGAATTGTCAGTAACAAACTGGCCAGGACAACCCCTATTAAACTTCCTCGTCAACAGTCTTCTGAAAGACAGAACCCAGCAACGTGACTGGTGTAGGTAGATAAATAATTAGGCTTATGCATTGGTGTCATATGAAACAGATGTGGACAAAACACATTGGATGAGAGACATTAATTAGGAGCTGTAAAAAGATAACTAAGATGATGCAAGAAGAAAGATTAGATACTGGCTGGCTAGGTTTGCGATACTTGCTTTTCTTTGCTCCAATCATTTAAGCCTCTTACTCTCTTTGTGCTGTGTTTGCTTTGCCTTTTCCCGTGTCCTTTATCTTCAACTACAGTTGATTTTACAGTCTAAATGACAATAATATCTAATGCTTGTAGAAAAACCAGATTTTTAAAAATATAATAAAAACATGCATTTATTTTAGGATAATCTCTTTCCTAGAAGTCATAAAAAAGAAGAGACAATAATAGGAAAATATTAAGTCAATTAGTTTGAGCTGTCATTTATCATGAGCAATTTTCGTCTACAAAAGAAGTACAGACAGACAAATGAAGTAATATTGCTCCATTTTAATATTACACTGTGCATCCAGGTATCTTTCTATTAAGCTAGCAGGGTGTGCACGGCTCTAAAAAGAAACATTGATAAGGATGACAGCCTTAATGAAATCACTTTTCTTTTTTTCAAAGAAAAGCTACTTTTAGTAAGCACAAACTACAAATTATATGTATATAATATGCTATGATTCACCTGAGTGAAAATATTATTCTCAATTTCTTTTTCTAGAAAAGAATTTACTGTGTAACTATAAAAGAAATGATTAATTGTAAGATTTATTTATAAGATAACATCTGTGCAATACCAAACAGAATTTCTGTGTGAAAATAAACCAACTCTACGTATTTATAAAAAACCCCTTAATACTTACATAAGGGATTGTGTCCAAGGTGTCTGTGTTGACAATTATAGGGGCAGGGCTTGCCTGAAAGAGAAAAAAAAAAGAAAAAGAGAAAATAAATTTAAAGACCTGAAATTCATTAATATCGAAATACTCATAATGACACATTAAGTTGAAAGTCTAAAAGCCTGTCTTCCCATTGAAATCAAATTGTACAACAGTACATAACTGTGGGTACTGCTCAATCAATTAAGGATGAAGGAAATAGATTCTCAGTCTCCAAACCACAGCCCACTGTGGTCTTTCTTCTCAATTTCATTAGCCTTTGGACCACATCCTGAATATGTAATATCTAGTTGTTCATTTTTTCAGGAGAAATGTAAGAAACCTGATGTATCCAACTTAAAATTAGGGGATGCTGAAGTTGATGGTTTCAGCTTCCCTACCTGACAAGTCCCCCTTTTGTGTCTGAACCAAGATGATAAACTGACCTTTACAGAGAATAAAGCTCAACATTTAATGTTCACACTACTTAGCAGTATTGTATGGGTATGAGTATATGCACATTTGGTACGGTACTTATGTCAAAGCTGGATATCCGGCATGGTTCACATACACTCAGCTTAGATTGAAATACAGAACCAGTTTAAAAAGATTTGTGCATCCGCAAAGCTGTCCAGCCTGATCTTTAATTTCTTGATGTAGCTCATATCTAGGCTAGTTTCCAGCCACCTGAAATTCCCTAACCTCTTCCTCTTCCCATTCTGGGATTCAGTGGTACAACAGACCCAATGCCAAGCTCTGATTTGACCCAGCTGCATAAACTTGGCTCAGACTTGAGAAAACCAGAAAATTGTGAGAACATGTAAGCCAGAGGCAAGCACCATCAGTAAAAAGTGAAACTGAGGCAAGACTGCTGAGATGGGATTGTTAATAACTCAAGGACTCCAGAGAAGGAGCAACATGTGGTCGGGGTAGTACGGAAAGTGATGGAAGGCGCCCTTTCTTAGCCTTACTGACGGCTGCTTGGGCAGCAAAGACTCTTCAGGCACTGTACTGGGCTGATGAAAATACTAATGCTTAGCACAGCAGCTCTCTAGTTCTATTCATCTACGCTGTATATTTATCACTGAATGACTGTTCTGTACTTTAGACTCGTGCAGACTGCAGGGTCTTTTTGTGCATGGTAGGCATGAACACGGCACTGCTGAAAGCACTGATCCTATTTCTGTCGTCAGATATTTACTGGGGGAATTTCAAAACCTAAGTAACTACCGAAATTAAGAATGTGATATCAGTGGAACAATTCAAATACCGTGAGAATATTACAATTTTTGCCCAACCCGCCCCCCGATTTAGTGCAAAATTCGGTGTTCAAAGAAATTGTACGTTACTGGACACCAGCTACTGCTGATTAATGCCATTATTTCTATACAACGGTGTAAGCCGTGAATTAAAACTGAAAGGCATACAAGTTGGTGTGTCTACCTTTCATGCATGGACCAGTGGCATGGAAAGTTATGATTTGATATTAAAATGCTTAGCATCTGAAAAGATACTAGACACTCATACCCTGTTGTTCTCATTGTGCCCCAAAACATTGGACACACTGAAGTCATAGGTAAAAGCTGAAGGCCATATGATTATAATACTTTTAGCTTTAGGCATATGGAATATGCCTATAATTGTATTATCATTGCAGGTTAAACAAATGACTTCCTTTCTAGAATCACAGTTTTTACTTACATTAATTTAGCTCAATACACTTAAAAAGTGCTACCTTTGCTACAGGAAGAAAAAGCTTGGGATTTTTTTACAGCATTGATTTTATCTCCTTTTTATTTTTACATACTGTATTGGTCTACTACCAACTATAAACAAAGTTTTCAATTTTCAGAATAAAAGCATCATTCCATTGATTTAAAAAACAGTGTCTACTAAAATAACAAACATCTTTCAAACGTAATTTTCCAAAGCAGTATCACAAATCACTTTAACCTATTGAGGAACAAGGCCTTTTATCTGTACCAGATTTTGCTGAAGTAAAGCCAAAGAAATCAGAAACTAGCAAATGTGGGAACACTTGGGACTGGACAGATCTCTCCTGGTGCAGTCTGACAGGGGATTAGATGTCCCTCACACTGCTGTCCTGGCTGACAGTGCAGCCCAGTGTGCCATTTGCCTCCACCACTGCATGGCTGACTCACGTGCAACTTGTTCTCCTCTCTACCAAGCTGCAGCTCAGCCAGACTGCTCCTGGCTGGGGCTGCCCCTTGTTTGATTCTGTCATGACGAGCTCCCGTATGTTTCCATGGAACTTCATGAGGTTCCTCTCAGCCCATTTCTCCTGCCTATTGAGATTCCTCTGAAGAGCAGCGAACAATCCAGTGTATCATCTGCTCTTCCCAGTCTGGTGTTATCTCAAACCTTGCTGACAGTGCCCTCTATGTAATCATTCTGGTTATTAATGAAGATGTTAAACAGCATTAGCATCTCTGTCAACTCTGCAGGAACACCACAAGTAACCTGCCATAACTAACTGGACTTTGGCTATACCACCAGACCCAAAGGGTAGTGGTCAGCAGTTCAGTGTCCCACTCATCTTCTAGTACATCCATCTATTTAGTTTCTCTCTCATTTGGCTATGAGAGGGAATCTGTGCTCAAAGCCTTGCTAAAATCAACACAAATGACATCTTCTGATTTTCCCTCATCCACAGAGCATCACAGACAGCTATTAGGCTGGCAAAGTAAAATCCAAACATTTGTAAATTGACCTCCCTCTATGTAATCATCTCCCTCTGTCCTTCATGAGCCTCGACAAAATGTTCCAGAGGCCCAAAGGACAGACACTCACCACGATGCTTCCATTTAATAGTTTCCTACCTAATCCTGATCCCTAGGTTATCACTTGGTCCAACATCCCTTCCACAGCAAAAGTCTGAGGATTTAAAGCTGCTCCTCTGAATGATGTGATCCTTTCCTCACTGGCCCTCCTACAGAGCCTGTAAAGAATTAGTTTTCAAGCCAGAATATCTCTCAGGGTTAATTGCAACAACACTGTGCTAACTGTATTCTCTACTGATTGGAAAAACTGAACTAAACTATCAAACATTATTTTCTTCAACTGGAGCACTAATCCTGTTCAGAAAGATAGGCATGAAAAAGTTCATGGAGCAATGGTTTCAGATGAATATAATGACTACAAGCACTCACTCGCAACTAATATCATCAGTGCATTCTCCTTTTCTGTTCCTCCTGTTCATATCTGTGCATGGGATTTTGTGTGTGTATGTGTGGGACAGTGCTTCTTGTTATGACTTGTCCTTTTGGGGGGTTTTTTGGGGAGGGTTTATTTGTTTCATTGGTTTTTTTGGTTTATTTTTAATGAGAAATATGATTTAATACCAACATTTTGCTTCAGTCTCTCTGATGTATGGTAATTTGAAGAACACTAACCTCCTGAGCTGCAGAATTGCATTAAAGTGCAGGAAATGGAGATGATTCCATTACTGGGCCCTGTTTGTAGCTCACGCTTTAAAGAAAAGTAGGAGACTTCAATCATGCAAAGTTGAGAAGACAGTTTGCAATCACTGGAGAGAGCCCTAAATATAGTGCTAGCCATGCAGGACACAACAGCATCAAAGCAGTCCTGTAACCCCAGTGAAATTACTGAAGGGATGAGTCAAAAGTATCAACCAGGAGTCAGAAAGATTTTACCTTCCAGGATGATGTGTCTGTATCCACGCTGACTGGAAAACATGTCATAAGCACTGGTTCACCAGAGTCTCAAGAAAGATACTCAGGTATCTCCACACTTACGGAGAACATTGACAAATCTATGAACCGGGATTCATCAACAGTACTTCCATCTGTGCATAAATTAACAAAGGTGCGCAAAAACATGTCTAGATCCTCTGGAGAACCTCTGCCTACAGTGTC
The DNA here is from genome assembly GCA_013397935.1 of Dasyornis broadbenti. Classification (NCBI taxonomy): domain Eukaryota; kingdom Metazoa; phylum Chordata; class Aves; order Passeriformes; family Dasyornithidae; genus Dasyornis; species Dasyornis broadbenti. Next base: position 591,582 of record VZRN01003759.1, on the reverse strand, counting down.
TTTGAGACAGCACTGCCTCTTATCTCTCAGTCTATATCCCCACACAGATGTATACAGTCTCTATCTAGGTTTGGGACTGGGTGAGAAGAAACAGATTTGTGGAAGATAATGACTTTATTCCTAACTCTGCGCTTTGACCTGCTCTGCAGTCTTGACCAAGACATCAAATTACACTTTACCAAATAAATTACACTTTACCAGCTTTTCCCTGATGCAAAATAACACCAAACCAATCACCGGAATTGTGAATATTACTGAGTGCCGTGAATTGAGTGATCCTATTTTCCCCATTCCTCACTGACTTCCCTTTTCATCCCAATCCTTACCTGTACATTAAGTATTATAATCAGCTGACAATGTACCGTGCAGTCAGACTTACAGCTCCTGCTCCCTGCACGGACCTTTCTCCTGCCCTCGACTGGAAGCAGAGCTTTCAGCTGAGCCATCTCTGCCCTTTGAAAAAAGGCATCACACTGACAGTTGCAGTGACAGATTGGCATAGCTGAGACAAAACTTGAATAGCTTTGGGAAAAAAAATAAAAATGGAAGATTTTTTAAATTCTTCTTCTTAAAGGATTCGAGCATAACAGACTATGCTTCCACAAATATAAGATTGTTCTGCTTGCAGCAAGTCAGACAGTCTGGCTGCTTTTCTGCCAAAAGCGCAACTTAGAAGCAAGATAGAGTAAAAGCACTTGAAGCCAGTAAAAACAGAACAAAAAGGCACATGGTCTAGTTCATGAACAATTACTGTGCTACCAAAGTGTCTACAAGTGTATGGCATGCCTCATACCTCTCAGACAAGATGAACTTTCCCCATACCATGAGTGCTAGCATTATCCTGGTTGACTGGTTTTGGTCATACTACTCACAGTTTTAGAGACTATCCCTATCACACTGAGTTGCTTTCTCCAGCATTCATAACTCCTTGTGTTAGCTGTTCCTACTGTGGAGTGCTCTATTCTACACCAGAGCATGAAATCACAAGTGCAGTTGTGGCAACTACTTTACAAATAATAAGCACAGCACATTACTTCTTAACAAGAAAACCAAGTATGTGATAATTCTGAAATTGCCCACCTGCACTTACTCCTTGCTGTGGCTTTAATTTCATTGAATCAATAATGTTGGTAATGATCTCTAAGATCAAGTCCAACCAATAATCCAGCACTGCCAGGTCCACCCCTAAACTATGTCCCTAAGCACCCCACCTACCTGGTTATTGAACATTTCTAGGGACAGTGATTCCATTGCTTCCCTAGGCAGCCTGTTCCAAGGCTTGACCACCCTTTCAGTGAAGACTTTTTTCTTAATATCAAATCTAAACCTCCTCTTGTGCAACTTGAGGCTGTTAGAACTCTATATTGCTTTTCCTGTTAAGGAATCACCATCATTACTTACGTTATTACATTTAATTAAACTCAAAATAAGGAGGTGGTGAAATCGAGAGTAATACAACAGTGTATGTATTACCATTTTAAAAGTGAGTTGAGTTGTCAGTGGCTTATTGCCATCTTGTGCAGACAATGACCTCTGTGGACTGTATATCAGATTAAAGCCTCATCTTTCCAGGCAGCCAGCCCTAAACTCTGAAACACTCTCTGGAATATACATTTGAAGTTTTACATTACTTCAAAATTAGCATTTTGTGTCTTAGTAATACAAAGCAGAGCAGTCCCTATATTTGTATAGGAATAGGGCATGCTGCATTTCTGATATACAGTGTCAGACTGTTTAAGGCCTTAAGAGAGTAATACTGAATTAGTTTAAATTAATTTCATATTTTCAAGAGTTTCACAATTGCAAGAAATAGATTTACATTTACACACAATGGCAGGAAAGATTAAATGACAATTCAAATGTCAAAACAGTAACTCTCTGGCATGCTATGAGGCCTCAAGATCACAGAACACACAGAACCTTCTGTCATATTTACCATTGAATTCCAAACTGTAAGACTAAGAAGGATAAGAAGCCATTTCATTGCCATTAATCAGAAAGTGTGAAAGATAGAGAAGCTCTTTGGACATCTAAAGAATGACTTTGCAGCAAACAATCCTACCTCTGCTCTGAGATATAAAACAGAAGTCAAAAGCAGCTTTGCTTGCAGGCTGCAGCTGCCAAGGATGGAAGAAAAATGCCTGAAGAAATCCTCAAGACCACTCCCTATGTATATAATGCAACCTCATATAAAGCCATTTAATTTAAATGTAAATTGCACCTTTCAAAGGAGGTGGCCTTATTTGCAGACTTGAGGATTTATATTGTTTTTACTTAATCTGTAGGAATAATTTCATGTTTGAAATTGTATTAACTGGCATTATTTAAAAAAAAAACAAAAAAACAACAACAAAAAACTAGATGCAAGGAAAGTCTAACATTTCTGTGTGGATTCACAGGCTACCAGAGGGTATGGCAAGAAAGCACCTACTTTACAGTTGTTAAAGTTTCCCCTGTAATGATCTCTCCTGTCAGCAGTTTGAATTAGCAATGATTAATATAACAGTTAGTTTTTCCCCCAATCTAAAGATCCAGTGAAGGACATAGAAATATCAATGGGTAAAGCTCTCTGGGCACTGGAACAGGCTCCCCAGGGAAGTGGTCACAGCACCAAGCCTGACAGAGGTCAAGAACTGTTTGGACAATGCTGATGGGCACATGCTGTGACTCTTGGGGATGGCCCTGTGCGGGGACAGGAGTTGGACTCGATGATCCTCGTGGGTACCTTCAAACTCAGGATATTCTGTGATTCTGTGCTAACACACATCAATGCACACAGACCCAAAATAGACCAGAAGGAAAGCACACACATGGATTTTAGGCACCCTGTTTGACCCAGCCATGCGCTTCTTTTTTTTTCTCCCAGCCTTGGTGTGCACAAAGATAAAACTCTTTTCAGAGAGAGAAAAACAAAAGCAAAGCAAAGTTGCAGCCATTCTTTCATGGAATCATACAATCATTTAGGTTGGAAAAGGGTTCTAAGGTCATAGAGTTCAAATGCTAACCCAGCACTGCCAAGCCCACCACTAAACCATGTCCCTAAGTACAAATCCTGCAACACTTTCTCCAAATGCTGAGCAGGGCCAGAGGAAAACAAACACGTGTGATCCCAACACAAACAGTGGAGGGGCTGGATCTGGACTGTACTTGATGCCCTAAGAATTTCTAGTTTTTATTCTTCATCTATCTGTAGCTTTGGTGTAGTACCAAGTGCTAAGACCTCTGTTCCCAGCACCCTTAGCCAAAATAATTCCTCTGACTGGAAATCCAAGGACACGTTCATTGCCCTAGAGCCTGAAAGGATGTAAAGAACAGTGAACTGGGTGGGGAGCGGGCCTGGGGTGGTTGACATGATCGCCTGGGGGTGTGACTGGAGAATTAAGGACCAATATGCTCACATAATATGCCAAGAGAACTTACAAAAGGTGAGGAGCTCATGACCCAGCGTCCATTTTGGGTGCAGCCTCACGAGGGGGCTTTGCTTGCCCTGAATGAACCTTGAAGGCCTTTAATAAATTTGTCCACTTTTTATTCTCCTGACTTGTCTTGGCCTCTGTTTCAGGTAGCCTATAGTTTTAGGAACTATACTTGCAACTTAATTGCAACTTAATTATAGTATCTTCTCATATTTGGCTTTTCCTCCTTTCTTTTCAAAAGTGAAGGTTGCCTTATCCACCACATGACTTTTTATTTTTAAAATCATGGTACACCGAACTTACAAAAAAGTTATCCAATATCTTATTCTGTTACCTTTTTTTATCATGAAATACCTGAAATTTGAGTGTAACATTTATTCCTGCATGGGGCTTTTATAACCAGCCTCAAAACCACAGAAATAAATGGACTAAAAATTATAATGCAGATGAAGAGNAAAAAAAAAGGAAAAAAAATTAAAATGAAGAAAAAAAAAAAAAAAAAAAAAAAAAAAAAAGGCAAATCTAAATGTGAAATAGGGGAATTACTTTAAGGAAATTCAGTATATTTACGAGAAGTTTATCAGAACATAAATCTCAAAGAATAAAATGCTTTCAGGTTAATCTGAGCACTGTAAACAGCAGCACAGAAAGACTGGAATCAGTGCCAAAGAGTGCTCACCTCTGCTTAGCAAGAGCAGAAGTCACCAAGGCTTACTGGTGTCACAGCTAAAACTCTCCATAGAGAGAAAAGAATAAGAAATACAGAAATTTTAGAGTTTTGGAAAGGTTCTAATAAACACAAATAGCAAAATCACCATTGATCCTGTTTCAGCGCTGAAGCGGCAACAAGAAGAGCTGGGGATTACTGTGGTCCATAAAATGCATCAAATTAACTCACCGATTCTGGCTAAGTATGTATAGAGGCAAAGCTATTTTGCCAAATGCTATCACTTAATGAATATATATTTCAGTATATAAGAAGAACTTAAAGAAACAAACTTGATTTTGAATATCTGCAATAAACTCAAATTCAGGTTGGTCCGTGCTGGAACAAAGAATGTTTTGATTTTTACGTCAGTGGAAGCAAACTTCTACCCTAACATCGTATGAAAAAGTTTTAATTGATGTCCCAGAGTGCCCTTTTATGTCCCAGAATCTCTAAGTGATGAATAAAATTAACTAAATAATTCCAAATATATCACTTGCCCGACAGCTCGTTTCAAACCCTACATCACTGCAGCACCACTGCACTCACAGTACATCAGTTTAAAAGATAAACATCCATGTGTGAAGTGCAGCTATCCAGGGCTCAAGGGGAATCAGCTCTTTTACATGGTTTAGCTTCGTGTGGCATAAAATGCATTTCTCAATGGAGATGCTCTGTTACATAAATTACAACTATTTGGTGCTTTATTATAGCGTTTGCCATACGGTTTTAAATCTCAGTTTCCTTCCTGATGTCCTTCTGCCTGAGAACCTGGGTGCTCTGTGGGTGGCTTGCAGGACAGCACATGCCAGAACTGCCAGTTTTTCCTTAATTTTACAGGTTGTAGCACCCAGTGGGAACAGCACAGGCTGCCAAGCTTAACCAGGGCTCTCTTTGTGAACCTTTGCAATGCCATCAGGTTTTTACTGGTTAAAGGGAACGGTCCCTTCAGGATGATGCAATCTTGGTTGAGGACAGAGAGTGGAAATAAACGTACACCATTTTCTTTTTAGTTTTAGGACCAATTTCCCTGTTGCTTAAAAGTTTAAAAATTTTGCATAGAAAAAAAAAAAAAATCAGTGCAGTTTCTAGACTTTCTACCTTGTTAGTCCTTACTCTGCTACATTCAAGTGTCTTGTTTAAGGAGATACGTCTTACTGAAGCATGAATCTTGTGTCTCTTCTGCCTTCCATCTGCTCCGTACTGGTCAGAAACAGCAAGGGAGCAGTGGGCTGCAGGGGAGGCTTCTGTGAGGAGAAGCCAGGGCTGCTCTGTGCTGGACACAGGTGGTTCCAGCCAGAGTCACACTAGACCCACCACCAGGGCAGGAGAAACAAGGAATAAGGAAGGAAAGGGTGAGGAAAAAGGAGCAACAAAGAGAAAGAAGTGTATCCTGACGCCACCTCCAACCCCAAGTCCCTCATCTCACTGAAGGGACTGAGCGGGACCTGAAGTGATGGCTAGAGGAGGGGAGTTGTCTGGAGTAAACATGAACCTACAATGAGGTGTTTTCCCTTAGTGTGAGTTTTTGGTTTTGCCATCGTTGTTTCTCAATATCCAACTCAATAATTCAATTATTATGTGAACTGGCAAGAAAGTTAAATTCCCCAAGTCAAATCTGCTTTGCCTTCAAAACACCAATTATTCTGAAGTTTCAATGTAAAGCAGACATTTATTAAGTACCTTTTATTTATTCATCCTATTTTCTGATGACTCTACAAATCATAGATTGGAGGTGAGACTGGACTAGCAGAAGAAAGCAAAAGAGCACTGTCTTTGGTTATGAAAGAAAATGTTGAGCACACAGAGTATCCTATGTAGATGTGAAATCACTGGAGCTGGGCTCTGAAGTGAGCACCTGACCTGTGGCTCAGTATGACAATAAGCCCAAGCTAAGAAAACTGCCTTTCTGTAAGTTGAATGTAGCAGAGAAGTAGAAACAACAAATCATAAAATCATGGAATGGTTTCAGTTGGAAAGGACCTTTGAAGCTCATCCAGCCCAAGGCCCCTGTGATGAGCAGGGTCATCTTCAACTAGATCAGGTTATAATTCAGAGCTCTGTCCAACTTGATCTTGAATATTTCCAAGGATAAAGCATTCACCCCCTCTCTGAACACCTGTACTTGTATTTTACCAACATGACAGTGAAAAACTTTTTTCTTAGATCTAATCTAAATTAATTATCTTTCAATTTAAAACCATTAGCCCTTATCCTGTCACAGCAGGTCCTTTTAAAAAGTCTGTCCCCATCTTTCTCTAGGACTCCTCGAAGTACTGCAAGGCCACAATAAGACCTCTCAGCAAAAAAAGAATGGAAGCAGTACTGTGGCCACAAGGAAAGTTATCATGTAAAACCAGAAACACATGAAGTAGCAACTGATTATACTTATATCTATTTATATCCTTCTAGATCCTCTAAAAAGAGGCACTTCCCAGGGAGAAGGAAAGCTACACCTACTTCTCCTAACATACCGTCTGCATTAATGTTGACCTCTTAACTCTTAGAAATAGCATAAAGCAAAAAATTTCAAACCACAAAATCAACGCAACATGGCAGCATAGGTTTGGAGAAAAATGAAACAATGTAAAGGGACTGAACCTGAGGAGAAGTAACAGTGCCACAGAAGGAGCTCCATGATACGTCATTGCTTAAGTAAAGGAAGTGCCAAGGGCCGTTATAAGTCTTAAACACAATGGAAATTACTGGAGAGTACGGCAAAGCCAACAGTCTTTCAAAGAAGTTGTACGGGACCTTAAAAATACACCTGACTTAAAATTACAGGCCCAGAAAAAAAAGAAGGAAATTTCTCCGGAGAAATGATCATGGGAAAAGCATCCTTGCAAACCCAGAAAAAATAGATTATAGGTGCAAATAGGTGGATCAGTACTAAAAACCAGACTTAACAAGATAGACTAAAAGCAAAAAGAAGAAATGTAAAAAAAAAAAAAATTAAAAAATAAAAAAAAATTCTTTGATGTTATGAATGATGCTGAAAAGCACTTCATATCAGGAAAATTATGCTTACCTGTTTTTCAATCAATATTTTGAATATTTTTCAGTTTCTTGCCAAAGGCAGCCAAGCAGATTCTATACACAGCTACAACTATGTGACAAATTCAACAACCTACAGTCTCCCTAGAAGAAAGGCTGAAGCTTTGTTGCCTAAAACTCCTTGTACAAACTTAGGTTAGCACTGAAATGAGTACTGTAGGCAGTACTCACATTCTGACCAGATGGCTGATGTGATCTATGAGGTCTTTCCCCATCTTTACATTTTATCATTCTGTCATTTCTGAACAGCATTATTTTGGCTAGAATTGGATGCAGAAACACTGAGTAAAAAAAAATATTGTCTTAAACGGAATTAAAACAAATGGGAACAGTGATTTATCTAGCAGCAAGTAACATGGCCCTTTTTCTCATGATGCAGGCACAAAAAGTAATAAAAGGCAGCATTTTGAAACAGGACCACTCCTAGGTCATAGGATATCTTTTAGTCACTGATTTCAAGACATAATTTCTGCTTTGTAAAACACGAACATTTAGTATGCTGCTCTTTGTATACATTATTAGCAGTGACCTGGAAAGGACTGGAAAAGTTCTGCACTCTCTGGATTTACTGTGTGAATGTATATAACTAAAAGCCACTTATCCCACAAAACAAAACAACTTTCCTTGTATACAAACACAACATTCACCTTTCACTCTATCGAACAACAGATGTAACAATCAAAGACATAAAACCTAAACAGTGTCAGAACTGATCTACCAAGACTGAGAAGATGGGTTTGCAGATCAATTAGGGGAACTTCAAATGTCACAACAACCCTTCGTGCATTGAGCAGGATCCCCCAAAACACTGGAACAGTAAATGGTTCAGAGCATCAAGGCAGCCTCTTCCTCTATTAATAACAGCAATAACAGTAAAAAACAACTCCTAGATATCTGTCTCTGATACAATGGTGGTTTGGTTCTCTTTTTTACATGGAAAAGCTCCAGGAGAGGTCTTTCAGAAAGAAGCTTTGGTAACTGTTAGAAGGGATAAAGAAAACATTTCCTGACAAAGGAAACTGAAAGTTATGCACTGCACGTCAGGTGCTAGGAAAGAACACCTGGCAAAGGACTAAGCACAGCATTTAGTAACACAAACGGAGCTGTCTGCTTAAGGCAGGAGGCAGGCAGAATATAGGAATCAAAGAGCACAGTCCTAAAAATATTCAGCTTCAGGAATTCAGATTTCTCTTGTGCCTGTACAACAGCATTTCAACCTCGAAAACAATTCAATATCTATCCCAAGAAACTGGCATTCAGACATGAGGCAGCCTTTCCCCCAAACCATTTGGAAAAATCCAGTCTCTTCCTACCCTAAGATTTTAGGCACCAATCCCACCCTCCAAATGAAACACATCCCCCTCCTCCAGCAAATTATGATGCCTGCCAGAAATATCACATTTACCATTCTCAGCCTGTTGTAAATCCTGACTTTCGCCATGGGACGTCTGGGAAAAATTAACACCTAATGTGATGGTCCTTTCCAAAAGCTAAGCAACTTCACAGGCAGGTGCACCAATTCTGAGCACTAACATATAAAAACCCCACTGCAGACCTGACCCTGATACTAAATAAATGTTTGGCTGGGAGGACAAGAAATGGGAACATCGTGTGCTTCAGAGGAATGGGAGAAAAATGACATAGAAAATATTACAGCAAGAAGAACACAGAATCTGTGGGAGGCACAAGGTTTTTTAGGGCAGCTGTAGCAAGGAGAAAGCAAGAGACTCCAAAGTTAAAGTCAGCCCATCCTTCACATGCTACTGTATGCTTTGTGACACATTTTGAAATCCCTTTTTTGATTATAAGCTCTCTACTCATACACAAACAGGGGTTCAAGCATTTTTTGCTATCAGCCCATCTGTTATTGAAGACCCCTTTGCTCACTTATTAGCTCAATACTTACTTGACACAGTTTAAACTGAATAATTCTTCAGGTTGTTGATCACATACTTAACCGTTCAGATATGTGTCTCTTTTGCATAGCATTAGCACATTTTCATTTAAAAATACTCCATTAAGTTTGTATTTCACATGACATGAAGATACATAGAAGAAAGAAAGAAGGACACTCTCTTCTTTCCTTTCCAGCACATTCTTCCTAGCTTACCTAACCCGGTCACCAAAAGCCGTCTGCTAATAAAATATTTCCAGTGCACAAGACATAAATATGAAAAAGTAGTTTCTCCAAAATATTTGGAATTAAAAGTAGTAACATATTGATGTAAACATAGAAGAAATCACTTATTTTATACACAACATATAATTTTACTCTATGTTATCTGGTGATAAGCAGTAATATCTATATGTTCAGCTCCTATTTATTATCATTTAAAAGCCCTACCTCAATTAGATGCTTTTCAGGAAATAAGAGTTATATGGAATGTAGCTCTCTCTTTTCCTGATCATTAAAGTAATGACAAAATAGAAATACTGGCAATATATTTTAACTCCAGCTATCTAGAACCATGCATTCTCTCCCCAGAAAATCACCAGGTTTTATAAAAGACAGTTCTTTGCTAATCATCCCTTCATCAGAAAGAAACACAGAAGAGCTATGGTCAGAGGTCTGCAATCATTCAGTTCAACAGAGTTCAGTTTAATCCATTT
>VZRN01003759.1:565612-581785 GCA_013397935.1 Dasyornis broadbenti | reverse complement strand
TTCCCCCCCCCCCCCCCCCCAAGAAGCCTAACTCTCAGAATTTAAGTTTAAAAACATGCCTTATTTTAGAGATATGTTACAGTTTTCCTTACCGGGACAAAAGAATCAAATGAACCCTGTTCCCGACTCTCAATAGCTGAAATTGTTTTCAACCAGAGGAGATAGCTTGAAATATCAGATATTTCAGAATGCTCCATACTGAAAGCTGCAAGATTAGCAGGACTGAGGTGAGGCAGACTTGCAAAAGGAGGGCTTTGCCTGTGTTACATAAAGTTCTAATTAGATCCTTGGTACAAATTGCTATCCTAAGAATAAAAAGTTAATCAAAAAACCTCATTGGAAGACTAGGAGGGCAAGATTAGAGCCGAGACAGCTGTTTCACTTTGGGACAATTGTGCAACTGCCTAACTAGATTGCGTGCCACTATTCAGAAGTGAAAATATATGTGTGAAAATTAAAGAGTTCCCTTTGTGTAACTTTGGACTAAGCTGCTCACACCTGGTTTACCTCAGTGGCACTCAGGAGACCTCTCTATACTGAGATTCTAACGCAGCAAGTACCTAGACCTCAGGCCCCCTTAAAGTCACAGCCAAAATATTTTCACGAAAAGAGGAAAATTTTGAAAGGAACAGAATACAGAATTGGTGTGAGAAAAACTTTTGTAAGGACTTTTGGTGACAAACTGTAAGAGTCAACATAGAAGGATTTTTAAAAATTTGACTAAATCTTAGAAAACTACCCTATTAACCACAGGAGAACTGGTGGATGACTTCTTAGCTATCCCAAAATATGCAATTCCAGCCTCCATTTCCAAAGTACAGCTGAGACCTCTCTTTACCTGTTCAGGTTTATATTCCATGCACTTATGGGTGCTAATGAAGAAATGAAAGGACTATTAACAGGACATGAGGGAATGTCCTGAAATTGTATCAGGGGAGGTTTAGGCTGGATATTAGGAAAAGGTTCTTCACTCAAGAGGGTGGCTGGGCACTGGAACAGGATCCCCAGGGAAGGGGTCACAGCATCTCCCTGACAGAATTCAAGGAGAGTTTGGACAATGCTCTCAGGCACACGGTGTTAATCTTGGGATGGTGCTGTGCAGGGCCAGAAGCTGGACTCAATGATCCTTGTGGTTCTCTTCCAACTCAGCATTTTCTGTGATCCTTCAGAGGTCAGACATGTCTGTTTTACTCAATGGTAAAATCCAGAGCACACAGATCTTGAAGATTTCAATAAGGTCATGATTTCAGTTATAATGTCTTTTAGGAGGAGGGTATAGGATATTTGTAGTCTGTCTGCTCAGAAAACTCCCACTAAGACTAACATTACATGTATTTTCTGTAACAAGATGTCATCCTTTGCTGCAGAAGCTCTAAAGCAAATGTGAATGTCATTGGTGCCAGGTAGTCATGATGAAATGGAAATATCAGATATGAAGGATGAAATACTGGAAATAACAACTTTTATATTACCCAATCCCTTACCTTTTCATAAAAATGGGTGACCAGAAGGAAGTAGGACATAATTATTTGTCGAGAGGCAGAAGAGATTAGAGGACAGAGATGGAAAACTCCTGGTAGAAGGGACATGGAAACAAGTGGCCTTAAACAGTATGCCATGTACTGTGTATTAATTTTTGGTTTGTCTCCTAGTAAGTTCATTTTAGGGCTCCAAGTATTCACGGTCAAATTGAAAAAAAAAAAAAGTCAAAAGGTACTCGACAAATCAAGCAAAATTTAGAAAATATTACTCATTTAAAAAAAATAAAGAAGCAGCATTAAAAAATCCTACAGGTTTGCCTAGTTAAGAACAAAATACAAAATATTTCAAAAAACATGAAAGCCTTTCACAATGCAGCATAGATACAGTTTTGATGAACAGATTCTTTAAAACAATTGATATAAAAATTGTTGAAGAAAAAAGTGTAACTCAGCCTATGGTAAAATCTGTATTTTTTTCCCAGGGAAACAAATTTTTTATGAGACCCAAAGAAGACTTTGCAATAAAACCCATGTAGTTTTGCAGAGAGGAGATGAGGAAAGGAAGACAGAGAACTGCATCTTCCCTTCACCTCTTCATTTACTTTTGCACTGTTTAATGAGAAAATCCTACGCTAATTTAATGTTATAAAATTTCTTCAGTATTAACTAAAATGCAATATCTCTGTACAGCATATTTCAGAAAGCTTCTCATTTGACCAAACAAACGTGTTCATTTCATGGCAATTCTGAAATATGTGAACAGTGTATACCCAAGGAGCAGGGAACTCCTCCTTTCCCTTCAAACTCTTTCCACAACATTCAGTATATTATTTGGTACAACGGCCTGAACAGGCCTTTGGTTTCACCCAGTACAGTCGTTTGTATCAACTCATAGAATCTTAGAATGTTTTAGGTTGGAATGGACCTTAAAGATCATCTAGTTTCAACACCTTGTCATGGGCAGGGACACCTTCCACTAGACCAGGCTGCTCAGAGCCCCATCCAACCTGGCCTTGAACACTGCCAGGGCTGGCGCATCCCCAGCTTCTCTGGGCAGCCTGTGCCAGTGCCTCACCACTCTCATAGTGGAGGATTTGTTCCTCATATCTAGTTTAAACCTGCTTGCTTTCAGTTTAAGTAATTCCTCCTTGTCCTGGCACTACACACCCGTGTAAAAAGTCCCTCTCCAGACCTCCTGTAGCTCCTTTAGATACTGAAAGGTGCTATAAGGTTTCCCTGGATCCACTTGATCATTATTCTTTGCATCTCAGAAAAGTGGATGACTTGAAAGTGAAAGCATAAATAACTGGCCAATTCTTCATCAAATTGAATAGCTAATGATTAAACCTTTATCTTCTAGGACATAAGAGGGATCACTTATTGTGAAAATGGTGGCAACCGGTTTGTTTGTTGTGAGCTCATAAAATAAAGTTTAATTTACAGAGTACCTTGTCCTGTAAATATGAGAGATCCAAACGGACCACGACAGACCCAGCTGAGTCCCTCAGCCAAGCTGGTGACACCTCTGTGAAAATATCTTTAGAAAAGGACAGAAAATGCCGAGAAGAGAATGAGGAAACAACCAGAGCAGAGCAGTTGATGGTACTGCACGGCAGGGAACTCACACCCACCAAGAGACCACGGCCAATGGATAAGCCCATGCTGAAGCAGGGACTCCCTCAGAGGGACTGTTTTGCCTGTGACAGGAACCAGTGAGAGACTTATTTTATCTCAGTTCATGCACTTTCTTTCTCCTGCTTTGCTGATTTTCTCCCTGCTGCAGGGGCAGTGAGAGAACAGTTCTGTGGGGGCTGCCAGCTGGGGCCAACTCAACACAACTTGAGAGACCACTTCTCCTATTAAAGCTCCTTTCAGAACACTTTCCATCATATTTAAAAAAAAAATGATCTTATGGAATACCTAAAGGTTTTCCAGTATCTCTGAAAAACCACTAGTGACATGCAATATCTCAGGTCAAGACAGTGATGACAAAACTTTAATAAAGAACTCATATTGAATAAAGATCAAAGTGTGACAACAGTTGATGCAACTACATCCCATTAAAGCTCATACACAGTGAGTTTATACACAAAGACACAACTCTACCAGTTTTTCCCTTATATTTTATGGGAAAAATAGCATTCCATGTTTGGTTATGCCTTACATGTGTAATGCCATTTATAACAAGTATTTATTTGTATGAAAACAAATACTGCTGTCAATCAAGTAAGTGGTAAAAAATTAAACCAGTAAAATTACTTTTTATAAGTTAATATAACAGATCAGCTGGGAATAGTCTACTATGTCTCCAGCAGAGAATTTTAGAAATTGTTTAACTTCACCTCACCTTTTTAAACCTTTCCAAATGGATTACTACCTTCCTCCGAACATTAAAATGTTTAATTTTTAAAACAAATTTTAGATAATAGCTTCTATAAAGCCTCATTGGCGTTTTGCCAATCAGTTGTTTACAAACCTCTAACACATTAAGAACAAATGACAGAGATAACGGAGTGGTTCACAAGGGAAATATTTTACATTAGGATAATAAGAACAATACAGCCATTCACTTGTTTCATACAGGTTTATTTATTTATGGTTACAGAAATATGGGGGCTGTTTAAGTCTGGAGGGCTTTGCTAATTATTCCTATTGAATTTTCAATCAAAGGGAAGTAAGGATACTGTAGTGATTGCTGAGTTCCCGCCCAAAACTCCTGCATCACAATGTCTGAACTTTTGCATCTAATAATCAGAGGCAGTGATACTGCTTTATAATACTTTCAGATCAACTGATACTCTGCTTCACTAACTTTTCCCACTAGTCCTGAAATAGTCCAAGATCAGTCATTGCAGCAATTAAATTTTTTATTTTTTGTCCTTTAAACTCCTTTGTTGGATTGAATCTGATTGTAAGATCTCTCCAGAAATGTTATTTTCTTTCCCTCTCTTGGCTGCTACTTTTGTTGAAACCCCACTGTAGTTTCAAGATAAATTTAAAATTACAAACAAATGAAGAAGCAGCATTTTCTCTGTATTTGATATACTCAATTTTAAAAACAATTAATTTTTAAAAAACCTATCAATCTACGTATCAGATGGCTTTAAAAGGATTTTTCTTATTTTTCTTTCCTTTTACATTCTTTCCTTAAACAATAGCATGAATTAAAAACAAACAAACAAAAGAACAATTGCAGGTTAGACTGCTACTCTGTAGTTCAGAAGGGTACTTAACTACTGGGTTAACTTCAGCATTCAAAGTACTGCCAGTAATACCAAGTCCCACCAACACAGACTGCATCAGTGTGATTTGGCAACAGCACTCTGCTGAACTGTGGTCCACAACAGTGGCATCTCATTGAACTTCTGTATTTGAAGAAAAACACCTTTTAAAGAAGTTCCAGCTATGTTTAATGAGTTTTTCTGTCCTTGCTTTGCTCTTACGTTTTCAGTATTTTCTCCTCTTTCTCCAAGTTTACCAATCCAGTAGCACAAGAACCGGTTAAACTGTGATGTCCAGCTCAGTACAGTACCCCAGCAATAAGGTCAGCTCAAACTGCCGAAAGGAGCATAACCTACTGATGGAAAAGCTTGAAGTAGTGCTGGTTAAGTGATTGCTTTGTATCTCCAAGTCAGTATGTGCATCACTCCAAGAGTATGGCCCTGCCTTTAGCTGAAATTTCTCACGCTGATGCAAACTGATCCACTTCAAGGAAGAATCCACTACCCACTGCATCTTTCTGCACTAACGTGAAGAACCACTAACCTCAAAAAGACGGAAATCCTGTCAACGTACCCGGGCTCATGGACCAAGGACGTCACTGAGAGTCCCCAGCAAGGGGACTGAGCTTGATGCTGCACCTCAAGGGTGGCCACAGATAGCAAGGACCCTTACAGGTCCAATGAGAACAGGTTTCAGATACCCTTCCACATAGCTGGGTTAGCCAAAACCAGTATAAAACAACTAAAACTTAGAGTTCTTCAACAAATAGTCCAGGTAGGTTCAGTCTAGCTGTTGCTAAGCTATGACAAAAGGGGCTGAAAATTAAGCTCTCCCCTCTATTCTATGTACAATCCACAAAAACATTTTTTAACTTTCCTACCTCAGCCTTCCCAGTGTGAAGTGAAATGAACATTGACCTAACTCACAAGTGTACCAGAGAACAAAGGAATCACGTAGCTGTTCCTTCTGAGACGCTTTAAGAAATGTCAAGACATCAGGTAGTAATGACATCTGGAGAAAACAAACAGGATCAATTTTGCTTTCATCACCTCTCCTGCCCCTAGGTTGTTTGCTGAACACCAATACTTGAGATTGCAAAAAGAATTTCCTGCATCTTTGTAGTTTTATTATTGCTTCTATTATTATTAAACCCAAAACCCAGCTCCGTTACACCTCATCCCCTTGCTACCAAATGTTTTTGCTGTGGCAATTCTGTTCTCTTTTGCATTTTGCTGGGTTGTCAGATTTCCTGAACCTTCAAGTGCAAGAAGTAACATGATGAAATAGAAACTGGCAGAAAGTACATTAAAGTTATTATCACCTGAGGACAAACCCTGGCAAGTGAACCACAAGAAAAAAAGACTTCCATCTGGAAATCAGACAAAGAGCATACAGGTAAACCTAGTAACTCCACTACTGTTTTGGCAACCATTCAAAAATGTGAAAATACGAGTTATGGAAAAAAAAATATGTAGAAGTAATGGGACTCTCCATAAAGAGGACAGAAAGGAGCAAAGGTGAGAAGGAAAACAGATACTAAATTTCCCCAGTACCAATGTGCATTTTGAAAGGGCACTACATAAAATGAGCAGAAGGCAACCTTTTGGTTAGATATGACAAGGACTACCATCAGAGGATACAAGGACCAAGGAATTATGAGTCTGAAGAGCTTTTAAGATTTTGTCTATTCAGCAAAATATTTCTGCAATTCTGCATTTTCATCCACTACTAAGAGCTGATTAATTCCTTTCTGTATTCTCTGTATGATTAACATGATGTTTTATTTCTTGGTACATGAATTAGTTTAGCTGATAGACAGCAACCAATGCTTAAAACCAAAATAACTGGGAGTGATAACCTCAATTTTCAGCACAAATTATTTAAAAAGTGAATTCCAGTTTTGTGCTGACTACACAGACTTAAATGCACCTCAGGTAAAAGAGAAGATCCACTGAGAATACTGCCATGACAACTCAAAGAAGAAAATAAGACAATATTTTTGCAGATTTATGCCTGCAGAAATGATCAGATTGCTTCTACTTTTATACTTGCAGAGCTTGAGTAAGCTAATAACTGCCCCAGAGGCAACTGCAGTATATCATGACTCTGCTTTATACGTAGTAGTAGTAGATCTACATGTGGTACATTACAGAAAAGGTATCTTACAAGCAAATCAACAAAAACAAACTGGTATTGCCCCTCTTCATATTTCTCTGGGGTTTCACTTCTTTAAAATCATTAAAGATTTAAATAATAATTATTAACAATTACAAGAATGATCATAGTAACCTATACATTTTTTCAAAATTGTTTTAAATCTTATAGGCCAGATTTTTCCAAAATGCCCAATGGGACCATGGGAACATCATGAAGTTCAATAAGGGCAAGTTTCAAGGCCCTACACCTGCGTCAGGGCAAACACCGATATCAATACAGTCTAGGGGATGAAATGGATGAAGAGCAGCCCTGCTGCCCAGGATTTGGGGAAACTGGTGGATGAATGGCTGAATATGACCCAGCAACATGTGCTTGCAGCCCAGAAAGACAAATGTATCCTGGACTGCGTGGAAGGAATTTGTTAGAGAGTGCCCAAAGCCTTGAGGGGAAGCCACATGAGGAACAGCTGAGGTCACTTGGCCTGTTCAGCCTGGGGAAGACGAGACTGAGAGGAGCCCTCATCGTGGTCTAAAACTTCCTTACGAGGGAAAGAGGAGAGACAGGCATTGATCTCTGTGGTGATCAGCGACAGGACCCGAGGGAACTGCATGAAGCTGTGGCATAGGAGATTCAGGTTGGATATTAGGAAAAGGTTCTTCACCCAGAGGGTGGTCGGGCACTGGAACAGGCTCCTCAGGGCAGTGGTCACAGCATTAGCCTGAGAGAATTCAAGGAGTGTTTGGACAACACTCTCAGGCACATGGGTGTGATTCTTAGGGTGGTCCTGTACAGCACCAGCCTTTAAATTTTTGCTTGAGCTGGTGGTACAGAGGTCATTCAGAACACAGCAGCAAATGTGGCAGCGTTAGCTGCAGACTCAATATGAGACCAGGGTTCTGATATTTCTACTGCCTTCTTACTGAATATCTAGATAAGAATTTTGGGGATTTTTTCCTTCCAAAATGTCATTTGGCTGTTTGATCCCGTGTGCCCAACTGCAGTCTCACAGAGCGTGACAAGTGACTTCTATACTCACGACTTCAAGATGGACAGATTTTGATAGAACCCAGATGTGTCTGCTGAGCAGAAAGTAAAAAGAGAAAGGGAACAATGGAAAGTTGTCTCCAAAAGCCTCCAATTCCTAAGTGAA
Source organism: Dasyornis broadbenti (assembly GCA_013397935.1). Taxonomy (NCBI): domain Eukaryota; kingdom Metazoa; phylum Chordata; class Aves; order Passeriformes; family Dasyornithidae; genus Dasyornis; species Dasyornis broadbenti. The sequence goes on along the minus strand of VZRN01003759.1, from coordinate 573,775 downwards.
ACATTATTATTTCTGAATTCTTGGAGGCAGGAATGAGCTTGATACAAGCCTCTGCGCTTAGCACAGGGAGGTCCCTGAGCGCTGTTGTGTTGTCAAAACCAAACTGCACACACCGGATTGCACATCAGTGTGACCACCTTTGGAAGAAGCAGCTGTGCTGGGACATGACCCTTGTCACACGCTTCTTTCTCAGCCTTGTGCTGGCACTAGGAGCTGTGCTAGTGGACATCAACTGGGCCACCCAACAGGTCTCTCAAACACCTTTCCCCTCTGCCCCCAAAGTAGGCCCTGCAGAATGAAGAGAAGTAAAAACAGAGCTCAGACCTTACATTTTCAACGAATGTGATCAGCTCTCGGGTGAGTGATGGTCGCAACACAAAAACTTGGCCAAACCAGCACATGGATAAATAGGAACTCCTATTCCTATTTCCATGATTATGAATGCCAGAAATAGCAGTTCAGTATGTAGGAAGTGTTTATTGGAATTTAAAAGAAAAACTAATGTAAGCAAGGAGTCTTAAAAGCGAACAAGGAGTGTTAAAAGCCTCAGTTCAACTGATTTCATACCTGGGTGCAGCGTAGCTGCTCTGGGATGGCAGCTTGAGGAATCCGGAGACACTGCTCCATTCTGCTCTCATTTGAAATGCATTACGAAAATAATTTGTCTGATGTTCTGTTTGACCAATTATATGAACAATTTCAGCTGCTGAAGTAACCTGCTTCTCCTTGTACAAATACTTAATCAGAAAGGCAAAACCCTGTATTAAAAACACAGCATATCCAAACCAAAACCAATGTTATTTTGCTAAATTGGATTTTTATACTGCATTCATAGCTGGCTCCTGTGACTTAAAAGAAAGCTTATACCAGGATTGGAATTTACAAAAAGGATTATTTTGTTTGTTATTCTGATATTTGGTTTAGATATTACGGAACCTCTGTTTTCAATACATAAAAAATTCTTTTAGATCCCCGAATTTCTAACTCTCAAAATGATGGGAGATTTTGAAATTAGGTGACTATTGAGATAATTCTGATTAACTGCAGTAATCTATAAAAAATACACAGAAAGGTAAATGAATATATGTTATTTAATTTATAAACTCTATTGTAATAATCTTATTTCAAAGCAAACATGGTTCTTAAAAGCAAAGTAATTGAGTCTATAATTCTTTCTTGACTTTCTTTTGGCTTTATTTTTATTATCCTTCATCCAAAAGTCACATGCAGACATGAGGAAAGAGAGAGCTAAATTGGCAAACTCTGTAAATCCTGTCATTACTATAACCAGAAACTACCTTTGCGTTTTTGTGAATCTGACATATTCATACCCCAGAACAGTAGAGAAAGACACTTCCAAAAGACAAATCATTTTTCAGGTTGTGTGTTCAAGACATGCCAAAACGGCTGAGAAAAATTCTGTCTCAGCCTGAGCCATTGCTCCATGTCCAGCTGTAAACTGTCATGCATCACCCTTCACGCCTTTTGTCTTGATTAGACCAAAGCCATCTTTCTGGTTTGCTGTAAAGGGTTTGAATCTTTGAATGCCCAATTTAAATGTAGTGGAACATTAGAAACAAAGCCCAACTAGGGTTAGCAAGCCTTATTCCTAATCATTTTATGCAAGCCATAAGGCAACCGTTTTGTTTTTTTTTTTTTTTTCCTTTTAGTCCAGAGAGCATCCAGTTTATCAATTCCTTTGACATGCCACAAAAGAGTTCCAGCAACCTATAACTTCATGAACCAGTCTAACAGACAGGAAGACTTAAATCCTATTATGTAGCCTATACCATCAAAGAACTACAGGAAAGATTAAAGACTTTCCCTGTGTTCTAAGATCCTGTGATAGCAAGGATCTATGTAGGTGAAAATGCCTGGATACTCCTAGGAGAGGATTACATGGCAGAATACAGAAAAAGTGCAGCAAAAATGAAAGGTTTTGAATCCCTTTCAGTTCCACCAGCCTGGTCCTAGAGAAATGCCCCTCTGTTCTCAAATATGAACAGTTTATCCATGGGTGAATAAACATGGCAAGTATTAGAGAAATTTATGAATAGCAGGAGGACTATCAGAACACTTGTGCAGTTTTGGCTAATTAACAATGCTACAAACAATCCCTGTCTGAACCCTACAATTCCCTTTCTATGTCCCCTTTCCTTCCCCTCTGAAAATCCCAGGAGCCAAATTATATGTCAAGGGAGAAAATGTTCTTGGCTTTTTGGGGCAAAAACTTTGAAACATGAATTTAAATAAATGGAATTCTAAATACGATGCAAGAAATGCAAATGAAGCATTAACATATTTATGACTGAACAATCAGCAGCAGCCAAATAATACATAATTAAACTATAAATCATTACCATCATTGGTAAGTACAGTACATGGTATATCCACTTCTGCATTTAAAGGAAAATATATGGAACATCTTGCATACAAATACTGTCATGAACTGTGTAACCACGCCTATTTCTTAAATTTCTTTGCTAACACTAAATATTATGTATTATCAAAAATATTAACACTAATAAAGACCTGATACATTAATAGAAAGAAACAGGATATTATACAACAAATAAAAATAATATCCACTTTTCTTTTACTACCAGTGGCCTTTTCAAAGCAATGCTACCCTATCAATCAAGGCAGGGACTGCTGAATTACTTCTTGTGAGATGGTGGAAAATCTGGAATAACTGACACATCTCCAGGTTCCTGAAACTGAAGACCACAAAGTCGCATGACTAACACCGGTGTTTTCTTTTTCCTTTCCATTAAAATACCCCAAAAACAAACAAACAAAAAAACCACTGACAAATAAAACCAAAACAACAACAATAAAACCAAAACAAGAACAACAAAAAACCCAAACAAAAAAACCCTAAAAACAAACAAACAAAACACAACAACAACAACAAAAAAATCAGAAAACCCCACCAAAAAAAAACCACCCCAAAACAAAAAAACCCCAAACCCACAAACAAAGAAAAAAACCCCCAAACCCACCAAAAAAGGAACTTTCATGTTTATAGAGAAAGTCCAAATGTGGCCTCAGCATACTTAGTTTCTGGAGTTTCTGGCCTTTTCATTGCATACCATTCAAACTGGAGTCACATTACACTAAGGAAATCTATTTCCAAACACGTATTACAGAATCATAGAATCACTGAGGTTGGAAAAGACCTCTAAGATCACAGAGTCTAACCACTAACCTCATACTGCCAAGCCCACCACTAGACCGTGTGCCTAAGCAGCACACCTCCATGTCTTTTAAATACCTCCAGGGATGGTGACTCCACCACTTCCCTGGGAAGGCTCTTACACCACACTTTGTTACTTCTGACCAGAAGCATTCCCTACATCACTAAGGAAATTGCTGGCCTCAACACAGGGGTCTCAAAGGCTAAGCTTTGATCTTCTTTTTTATGCCAAATGTAACTGCTATGAATTCAGCAGTAACAATGATTTCCTGGTATTGGTAGAAGAAATAGGTTAAACATGAATGCAAAATCAAAGTTTTCTAAAGCAGCTGTCCTGGGAGAGAATCAGATCTGAATGCCACCCAGAATGCTGCAGACTTCTCAAAGCCCTGTGTCAGTAAGAGAGACTGGATACAGGAATTGTTGGAACAATATCACTCATCTTCCAAAAGAATACGTTAACAGCTTTTGTATTTCCGCATTTGTACATCTCTTACATGGCAGCAGCACAGATTGCTGACAATGTTTCAACGACCTCACTGCTATGAAAGCAACACGAGGATCAATCCAAGGCAAGATGCTGAATTAAGAGCTGTCATCTAAATCCACCGATAAGTGCATACCACCCCGAGAATGGGATATGAACTTCTTTCCCCGTGAAAAATTTCCTAGCTACTCCTATCAAATCTTGAATTCAATTTATACTATCTAGCTCTCAATAGCCTTGGTGATTAAAAAGAAAAAAAAAAAAGTTTAAAGTCAATTATTGCTGTTTAACTGCTATTTTACTGGCACTTGAACATACCAGGTTAGAGTGAAAAGCTCTCCCTTAGCTAACTAAAATAGCTTGATGTAACTTTATAGCCAGGAGGGGCTCGCCAGAAGAACGGCCATGTGGGAATCTGTGAACTGAAGGGAGTGATCTAAGCTTTCAAAAACACAACCCATGACAAATCATTTCTTTATCCTGCTGGAAGAGCCAGTATCTCTTGGAGCAGACCTTCTGCATTAGTACTGAGGCAGAATGCCTTGAAGCAAACTCTCACCTCATCCCACCACGCAGAGTTCTCAAATGCAATACTGGAATTCCAGCACTAGGGCCAACAGCCTTCAAACACAAAAGACCATTCTCAGCTGATCCTTCAGAATTTGGCTGCTCACTGCCCTTTTAAACTCATGCCACATCTATAGCCTAGGGTTTCACTCACAAGCCTCTACCAGGTAACCAAACACAACAGTGAAGCTACTTCATCTAAAAGACACTGACTACTAAAAACCTTTTCTGATATTGATTGTAATAAAACCCCAACCGACCAAAAAAGTCATCAAAACTGACATTGACAGTAAACTATTCAAAAATAGGTGAACATTTACACTTTTATGGAAGTCTTTAAAAGAAAACGTGTTTGCGCTTTTGCAGGTGACATGTTCAGGACACTTATCTGCTATGAGACGATTTTCTTTGAGAACATTTCAAAATAGAAGGGCCAAAAATTTTATAGCAAATAGAGCTAGCTAACTTTCAGTGGAGTCCAATGGTGTCTTCTGAACAGGGAAACAGCCACAGATGGGAATCTACTTCTACGCATTTCTTCCCCATCAAAAGGATAATCTTGAGCTCTGTGAATCCAAAAACTCATATTGGGAAGGTGTTTAGAGAAGGATCTCTTTCACATAGACCACACAAAGTAAAATTTACACTTTGGACTTTCTAAAAGAACAACAGCAATTCAAACCCTGAAATTTCCTCTTCAGTCTACAGTCAGGACAATAGAGAGTCCTATCCCTCTGTCCCTTCTGCACAAAGAACGTGTTCATTGCACACCTTCAGCTACACATACATTTCTGATCTAATTAATTGCTAGATTGCATGTGCCAGCATCCAACCTCAATCCATCCAATGTTACAAACCACGTCCCATGTTAGAATGACTCATGGAAAACTCCAGGTCATCTCCTTCCCTCTGCAAAGCTCTCTTCCACCCTCAAATTTTACTCAGATCTCTCTCAGCATAACAGTGACCATAAGTATGAAATCACTGAGTAAATCACACAAATTACATGATTCCATGATACTAATGGCGATAGAGACACTCAGTGCACTGCAGAGATATAAGAAATATTTCCAAACAACAGGGACATTTAGAATTTGTATAAACATGATTTCAACTCACTTTGAAAATTAGGAGGTTTTTGTTTTGGGTTTTTTTTTTTTGTAATTCCAACTGAATTTCTGTTTGGATATCCATAGAGCATTTTTGTACCCACAACTCAACATGACACTAGAAGCAAACACAAACGTGCAAGCCAACAAAGCAGAATTTCTAAGACAGTTGAAATATTAATAATACCAGAGTGTCACTCTTTGCTCTGGCATACTAAAGAAAAAAGTGGCAAAGAAAATGCACTTAGCAATAAAATCAACATTTTTGTTAGGATAAGGCTGCAAAAGTGTACATTAGTAACAGCTGTCTAGTATACACTAGGAATGAAGGATCTGTGCATTTAATTTGGTACTATAGTACTAATCAAGAAGCAGTTAAACAAGGTGTTATGTCTTTTCTACTTTTGAAGAAAGTAATCGCTCCCAAAAAAAGTCAAGCAGAAGAAAAATCTGCTCAGAGCTTTATGTATTAAAAAACTCCATCTTGGAAGCTGCCAATGTCTTATTTATTCTCACATTTACTCCTTAGATGAACATTTAAAATAAATTCTCTTTTTTTCCTTCGTTAGGCTGGCAAATATAACTGTTCCGCTATTGCTTCCTATTTTATCAAGAAAGAAAGATTTCCCAGTCAAAATAGCCATCAAAAAGCATCACTGACTTCAACTTTCCCAAAACTAAGGAGAAGTAGTAAGGGCAGCTCTATGATATTTTCCCAATATCGCTTCTCTGCAGTATCATTGATAAAGTGATTGTCTAGGTGTATATACATACAACAGTGTATCTACACACACACACACCCACAAACGTACACACACTCTTCCCTTCCTGCCCACACCTTACATAATGCTTACTTTGCACAGGAAAAACCAGATTATTATTGGAAACAAACTATCTCTCTTCTCGGTGCCACTGAAGCCACCAAGTACTTGGCCAAGTACATCAGTCCACCCCTAGACAGAGTGACAAATTCATTCAAGACAGAACCCCAGAGCGGGACCCTGCTACACAGAATAAGGTAGTTGGCATTCAGAACATACAGTAAAGACAGTTTCCAGAGCAAAGTCCTATATTAAATATAAGGAGAACATAAACCTGAATAATCCCACATTATCTAAACACATGAGTATGTGATCACAAAGGTAGTAAAAAGCTGAAATAACTTTACCATATATCTATAATATAGATATTGAAGTAGTCTTTAGAAGCGGCCTTTATTTTTTTTAATAATGCTCCTACATTTCCTCTTTATAAATTCTATACCTTTGAAAATCAAGGAGCTCTTTCCTTGAAGGTAATTTTTTCCTTCAAGCTATTTCCAAATCGAAAATCTTCACAGCCTAAGAAAATAGTTAGAGCTTTCTATAATTCAAATTAGGGGAAAAAAGTCTAATTTTATGTTTTATATACTATTTTAATATTAGCCTTATTCCAACATAAATGTCTGTATGTGCTTTGTATATGAAAGAAAATATATAAAATACATTGTAGTCACATGCGACGTTTCAGTCACTCAAAAATATAACAGAAAGCTTAGTTTTTCCACTTGATCCTAGATTTGAGGCAAAAAGAAAATGAAGCTTTTTATATATGACAATCACTTTCAGTCAACAGAGCATCACTTTTTTAGACTATAAAACAAGATAAAATACAGCTACACTATCTGACAATCCTTTGCCTTATTGCTTTTCTGTAGAGTGAAAATATATTAAAACCATTTCCATGAAAGAATTGATGTAATCTCTAGAGAGGGTGCACATGTTCAGCATGGGCAGAGGCTAGTTAAACTCTAGTGTATACTACACCAGTAAGTAAAGATATATTTCAAAAACTTATTTCAACAATAAGTTCTGCCTTTTTTTACTGTGAAATGTTGACAAAAGCATTTGATGCTGCCATGATAGAAAGCTTTTGAATAAGCTGAAAGTTTTGTAAGTGAGACATGAAAACATGAATCAGTGGAGGTAGGTTTAATGTTTTATAGTATTAACCATCCTATGAGTGCCACTGAGATTTCTATTTCACAGTGCTGGGTTTCAGTCTAATTTCTTAAAGGTAACTGTACAAATCATACACCCTGCTCGGTTCATATCTGAAAATACACTGCCTTGCCATTAGATAAAAATCTATAGATTCGTCAAAGCTAAAGAGCTATGTCATCTTTATTACAGATTTCAACTACATTTGAAGTTCCAAAGAGCAGAAACAGGTCACACTTTCTCTTATCAGTAACTCTAACCCCCCTCCCCCATATTGTCTCTTAAAATATCATTTCAACTTCATGTGGTATTTGAAAATGAACTGTTTACAGGAGCTCACAGAATCCATTACACATGGGAGATAAACACATCAGCTCTATTCACCACAATGGAATACAAAGTCTGCAGAACCTGGAGGCACAAACCAAAACATTTTAACAAGAAAACCTTCCTAAGAACAGCCCACAATTTCCACAGGCAACAGAGAAGCAATATTCAGTCAAAGAGATGACCACCCGACAGCTTGCCCTCGCACATAAAATTTCCAGAATAAACCACTAAACACACATCAAGACACATCACAAAAACTTGTCGACGCCACCAAACCTCACTTTCTTTCCCTGGAGCATCCTCTAAGTCGCTCGGAGAGTGAAGAATCAGCTCACCTGCACCGGGGGGGCCCAGCCGTGGGCACAGGCGCACTCTGCCCACCACTGGCCCGGGCCGCCCTGGGGCTTGGCTGGGGATTTGGGGGGGCTCTTCCGCACCGTGTCCCATAAAGGCACCACCTTGCCCCTGCCCTGGCCGCCAGCCGCAGGTGCCCAG
>VZRN01003759.1:531124-565265 GCA_013397935.1 Dasyornis broadbenti | reverse complement strand
TGGGGGCCGCTGCCCAGCAGCCCCGTGTCAATACCGGGCTCCACTCGCGCAGCCACTTGACAGCATCCCCGCTGCAGGCAGAAGCAATCAATGCTCTGCGTGGCTGGGACGCACGCCTGCATCCCTTTCTGGATGACAAACCACGCGAAGGGGGGAAAAAACCAACCCGACAACCAACAACAACCACTCTTGCAATTTTCAGGAAGATTCAGTCTTTCTCGAGCTGACCCCGACACAAGTCACAGGCACCCTGCTGAAGCACATTTATATGTACAAGCTTTACAGGCAAAGTGCTTTCTTGTGGAAATAGCATCTAGACAAAGTACTGGAAAAGATAGCCCTTCACCAATGATCCAAACAGACGCGGGAGTGTTTTTTCCCCTGCATGCCTGAAAAGACCTTGTCAACAAAATTGCATCAGAAGATGCAAATGACAAGTCCGGGAAGAATGTTATCTGCCCTAAATGCTAAACCACAACATGAACGTCGGTATGTGCTAATGTGCACAAACACAGAGGAGAGACCAAGAGGCTGAATTCAAAAAGGAAGCTAAAAGGACCTATGCCATGTATTAACAACTCTCCAGCACCTTATATATGTAAATGTGAATATATATTTGTGTGTATAAGGTCCTCAAGATTCTGATTGATGTTTCGTTTTTTCCTCCATTTTTCACCCCTTAAAAATCCTTTGGTGCATGCCAATAACCTTCTGTACAGAGTTTTCTGTAAATCCCCTGTTGGGTTTTTCTTACTAATACAATCTCTTTTCCCTAAATTATCCTGAATTCTTTGTTTTGAAGTACTTTCCTTTATTTCTTCTTATAGAAGTGACAGGAGTGTAAAGGGAAAAAATCTGGGCTGATTGTTCCAAACACCTTGAGATGTTCAGGGGTATTCTCCAATCTCAGGTACCTAAGTCCTTAGGCCTTTAAGACACTCATTGGATCATGGAGTTGTACATATGCATATTTTTTTAGATTTTCTTTTAACTTAAGCATATTTCAGGTACATTTAACTGTAGAAAATAACAAATTGATTTCTAAAAACAAACACAAGACTGTGTAATAATACTTTTATGTCTCTTGGTGTTCAACTAGGATTTAAGCATACATGAAAATTAAAATGAATTTTCAATATACATAGCTTTACTATTACAAAGTCTAAAACAAATCTACTCTTAAAGGTTTTAAAGACAAAGAGACAATTATGACTATCTGCAAATATTCTTTCAAGCGAGATAAATGAATTTTTACAAATGCTTTGGTGCAAAAACCCCCATGATTCAGTTATTTAATTCCTCCTACATAGCTAACCTAAAATTCCTCAAAACTTAGACATTGCTAAAATGCATAACAATAAATGCTGGCAGCAATTCTTGATAAAAAAAAAAAAAATTATGGCAATGCTGTAACAGTGGAGAAAATATTTTGACAACATTGTAGTTCAAATTGTTGCATGTGAAACTGACATCAGTTTTAGCTGTATTTTCATTCAAGGAGCTTGTCCCAGTTGTTAGTGATAATGCAAGGTTTATTCAGAACTTCACTGAACAGCCAAAATCACACACCATACACTCACACATAACAAAGACCCTACTGCAGGAATTCACAGAGCTTTGCATAGAGTTAAGGTTACCTCATGTTTGAAAAAGAAATATTAATGCAATATTCTGAATTGCAAGTGTAGATATGGAAGCCAGCACTTAAAAATCTGAGCTAAGGGAGTCTACAAGGTAATCACTGCTACGTGTACAGTAAAGTTACATAAGACTGAATCCATCTTTTGCAGTTTTACTCAAGCATAAGAAGTGAAGGTGTGCAAGCTGTCCAGAAAGCTGCTTTCCTGCAGTGCTCAAGAGAAATTCAACTCTGAGCACCTCAAAACTTGTCCACCAGAAGACAATTCAAGTCATTGCTGCACCATTTCCAGCAGGACCACCTCGATTAAAGAAATATATATATATAGTCATTAAGTGGAGCTATAAATCATATATATAAAATTGTAACATATTTATATACTATATACATAAAAGACAAAATACTAACAAGGCCAAATTCAGTTTTCGTTTCCGTCATTGTAGACCTGTATTAGAAGGGTCCATCACCTTAAAGCCATCAGCCTTTTTGTCACACAGCAAGCTACCTAGTTCCCCCAAGACTATTCACTGCAATGCTATTGCAGCTTTCTCAAATGCCAGTCAGAAGCTAAAATAAAGAAAGAAGCTCTAATATATCTTTCAAAGGCGTTTGGAGAAATTGGGATAATTGCAGAATTAACCGGAAAGCCCAAAGAAAGCAAAACTAATTTTAAAAAGTTACTCAAAATGAGATAAAATATACATAAAAATCAGGGCAAGCAATGGCTACAACAGGGTTAGGGAGTGTAAAGAATCTACACATTCCGTGACCAGACATAATCCGTAGGCCACCTGCACACAAAATTTCAGGTAAAGTCATCTGTACCAGAGCACTAAAATGTCTATCCCAAATGTCTCTAGTCCTGTATTTTAAAGCAGTAGATGACCTTTTAGCGACCTTACTGCACCCAACCAGAACAATGCAGGACTACAAAGGCATCCTTTTGACTGTAACATTTATGTTAAAGCAGTATTTTAGAAAAAAACCTCTTATTAGAATACGGGAAAAGGTTGTTGGTTTTTTTTTTTTTTATTTCAAAAGAATTTAACACCACTGAACTTAGGCTGAACCTTCTAGGTGGTTTCATATTTGAAAAATTAGCAAAGAAAATATTCCTACAAATAAATTATTTTGCTGTCAACACTTTTTTTAAAGGCTGTCACTGCCTATGTGAGACAAAAACATTTGAATATGGGTTGCATATGTGCAACTAATTGCCAGACAACATGGTAAGATGGATTCAAAAGATAATGCAATTTTATCCGCTGTAATTGAACCATTGTATTAGAGAGGATGGCACGCACCTCTGGATGAACTTGGATTAACACATGGCCCAAATCCACATGCCCAACTGTCATCCTAATTTGATAGTAACTGCTGCACAAAGCAAAACCAAATATTGCACAGTATACGATGTGAACTGTGTCTGACCCAATACTGTTGTGGAAAAATCTCACTAATTTTCTTTTTAAAATATTAAGTAGGCATGACAAAATGGAGCAAATAGATTTAGCTGATATCGTACCAGCACAAATAGCTGTAACTGGATTACAGCAATGTTGGACATACACCAAAAATAAATGCTGAGAATAGTTTGCTTCAGGCAAAAATGTGCATATGGGAAAGAAAAAGTGCATATGGGAAACAAAAATTATTAATAGAGTTCTGAAAGGGAAGCTAGAATCATGGGCAGAGATGATTTAGATGTAGTAACAGATTTTTCCCTCCAACCAAGAATGCAATGTTATGCAACCATAAAAAAGATACAGAATAAAAGAAGAATAAAAAAAGAGTAATAAATGTGGACTGGACCAACTTACTAGAGATCCTAAATTTCTATAAATACTTTTCTTGAAAGAAAAATGGTATGAACAATTACTAACATAATAGCAAAACTACTGAAATAAGTCAAATGAAATTTCTTTGTAAGTTTTTTGTTTGGTTGCTGTAATGCAATCTTGTATAAAAATAATATTCTCAGTGGTGACATGGGCTGGAAGGAATGGTTGTGATTAGTCCAAGATTAGGTCAGGAGCCAACTGATCTGGCACAACTTGTTATTATCATAGTGTACCTAGGAAATCTTGGACAAATAATTTGATTTCCATAACTATTCGTATGTAAAATGAAGAAAAATCCACTTCATTTAATGAAAGCAAAACATAAGGGGTGGGGAAACACACAGCTGAAATAAAACAACTCTGCTTCTATTTCAGCTCTGTCTACTCCTCTCTTATTCTAGGTGTTCAAGACAAGTAGCATGCAGGACTACAACACCAAAAATAAAACAGCAGCAGAAGAAAAATATGATAAAAGATAGTTTCTTTAAAAATTCACCATTAAAGAAATTTCATTGGAAATCTATCCATGGTTTTCAAGAGTAATATTTTGCTTACTTTAAAAAAAAAAAAAAAAGGCGTGATCCCCATATCCTTTAAACAACAGGATGGGTCTCAGTCTTAGAGGTTTTGCACAGAAATACCAGCACAGCACTGAGACACAGCTTCCTGCACAACATATCTGTCTGCATTACCAAGGGCATGTTGTTTTCATTTTTATCAGAGGCTAGAAAAGCTTAAGGAGCTACAAACGCAAACATATCCGTTTTCAGTGTTAGCTGAATGTCCTAGGGTTAACATAAGGACAATCATTTAGAAATCAAGATCCAATGAAAGAGAAAAATGACAAGGGCTTGGAAGGGAACTATATCAAGAGAAGAAAACAACCCTCAGCTGGGAATATTAAGTCAAAGTCAATCGTGTCAAAGCTGGAGAAGAACAGCGCAGCAGGTTTACCAATTTCACATCCAAGTGAATCAAAGAATCATAAAATTTCAGTGGAGTGAAATACAAGAGCATTTCCATGCCAATCCAGAAACTTCCCTTACTGGACCTGCTATTTTCAGGTAGAGGTGCTGTGCTGGATTCAGCTGGAATAGAGGTAATTTTCTTCACAGTGGCTGGTGTGGGGCTGTGTTTTGGATTTGTGCTGAACACGGGGTTGATAATTTAGAGACGTTTCTGTTATTGCTGAGCAGGGCTTACACAGAGCCAAGGCCTTTTCTCCTCCTCGTACTGCCACAATGGCAAGGCGGCTGGAGGTGCACCTATTTACGACAGGTGGTTTTTGATTTAGAAAAAGAAATTCAACTACGCCGGGTCTCCATTCTGATAGCAACACAAGCACAAAAGTATGCCATAAATACCCAGCATATATCCATAGAGTAAGCTAATCAGGAGTTTTATTACAGTCACATTGCATAAAGATACACTCAGCGTGAATTGTATGAAGAAAGAGGACAATATAACCAAGTTAGAATTTTTATTCCAATGCTGGCTATCCATGTAGAAAATAAAAATGTCAATTAGCTTGCTTGGACAATTTTTTTTGGTGTAGTGCCTATTAAAATATCCTTTCTCTAAATGATTACTTCCCATTAAATTTGTTTTGAAAGAACATAAACTTATGAGCAGACAATGAGAAATTGTTTCTTCCCTATGAAGCTATTTGCATTATATTCTTAATATATCTTTGAAGAGTTTGACACAGTTCTGTCACTGTCTTACTATGGGCCAGTTACAAGCTTCCACTGCAGATGAATGGAAAGCGGAAAGATGTGATCACACATCACAGCCAAAAAAAGGACAAGGTTTAGAGCATACATTATCAAGAATTCAAGTTACTAAGCTCCCTCTTCAGCCTTTGGAAAGCAAAGACTTGTTTTAAAAGACTAACATGAACTTCAGAACAAAAGCAAAACTATTTGACTGGAACATAACTGATTCAATATTAAAAGAATAACAAAAATCTGTCTGGTTTCTCTACAGTCCATACATGGCCACCCTTGAGATTTCATTTCAGTTGAAAACAATGTCTAAAAATAGTTCCCAAACAGAAATATCCTAGCATGTTTTCTTAAAGGAATTACATACAGGTCAGTGTGCTGTGTATTTAAATGACAAGGACAGTCCCTGAATCAAGAAAGGGTGATATAAAAGCAAGATGAATCCCTGATGGCTCTACAACAAAAAGAGCTTTACCCATAAACACAGCTGCTCTAGACTGTTTTCATTACTTGGAAGAATAAAACCAATTTAATAGCATTCTTTGGAGCATCTATAACATTACATCTCATTTACACCAAGGAACCACAAAGGCTAGCCCCATTGCTCTTTGCTTTGATACAGAAGTTGAGCACAACTCTGAGTGTGCTCTGCCAGTGAATTCCTCATCCAGTGAGTGGTTCATCTGTCAGATCGACACCTCTCCAGTTTAAAGACAAGGTTATAGGATATAAGGATGTAGGGTGGAAGACAAGGTTGATTTCATAGACCTATAGTCTACATTCCTAAAGGAGATGTAAGAGCAAATCAAAGAACAGTTGTGCAGTCATGTAATGAAAATGTGTATTGCAAGGCTTTCGTTTTGCTTTGCATCATTTATTAAAATAAATTCCAATGTTTAGCTAAAAAAAAGCTGCTTTTCGGTCAAATAGCTCTTGCTCCAAGAAACGTTTGCCTGAGTTACTTTCAACTTCCATCTCCTTGTTTTCATCCATTTATTTCTGTTCTCTAATTTTACTTCAAATCATTCTTTATCCCTCTTAGTAATCATCAATTTCAAATGAAAGGTTCCCAGGGTTTTGTTAGCCTGTTTATTCAGTCTATTAACTAGTCCCTCATAAATCAGCTCCATCCTACAAGAATTCCACTGTTTTCTTTAAATTTTATCCAGTCTAAAGAGGATTAGATCTTTGCAGGTTTGTGTGACAGCAAGCTGTTAGTGACAGGTTAGTGACCAGAACACCATGACTAAAACCAAACAAAAACAAACAAACAAAAGGAACAGCCCCTGGAATATTGACAATACAAGTTCATAAAAACAGTCCACAGACTTGGGAACTCTTTGCAAGACCATTCTTGGCAAGCAATATTAATTTCATTAATGTCCTGGAGTATGTCAGGATTAATTTAAGAGAATGTTTGTGCCGTTTGGTTTTTTTAACATCACTTGTTACACCTTAAAACTCAATCTCTTTTTCATTCAGTTAAGAATATGGCTTTGATGCCATACTATGCTATAGAATTTCTTACCCCTTTTTGATACATTAGACTTTGTAGTCAGCTTGCTTTAGGTAATATTACATAATTCCTAAGCAGATTACAGCCATATCTCATGGATTTTCTTCTCTGTACTAAGTTTCTTAGAAGTATGATGCACCAATATCTTCATTTATACAAAAGATTCCATTTTATCCACAAATATCATTCATAAGTACATATTACTTGAATTCCATAAATTGAATAATATTACTTGTCTCCAGGAAAGAAATGGAAAACATATAGTAAACAATTAATATAGTAAAAAAGAAATGTTCCTCTGAAGTGCATTGTTAATTCATGGAACTTGGTCACGGTAGAGAAAACAAAAATTTGTTGCCTTGTTGGAAGTTATGGCTATAATTCTCCTATAATATATATATAAATATAGCTCAGGAGATGAAAATAAATAAGTAAATAAATATGAATTGGATGGTACCAAGAGAAATAAACACAGCCATTGGCAGATAACTGGACAGAAGAGTGGACAACACTTTTCCTGAATTTTTGTCTCACTACCACCAAACACAGTGCATAAGGCTTTCTTAAAAAATAAAACTTCACATAAATGTGAAAGCATATTTTTAACTAGTTCATGATGACACGTTCATCTGCCATTTCAATCAGACATAATTTTGTTCCCTTATGACTAATGACTGATTAGCGAATTGCTTTTATGCCAAAATAACTGTTTCTAAATATGTTCTTAAATAGATATAATGATTGCAAAAAATTACAACAGGAAAAAAAGAGCATATATCAACAACTGTGTTCCAGATTACTTTCAGCTCACGAATGTAGTGTTTTGTGAAGGCAATACAGAAAGTTTTAGAGGAAGAGTTCAAAGAAAATTTATCATTACGAAGAAATAAGGAACTATTACTTATTTTGTGCTTCTCAGAAAGTATTTTGGAATAGTGAAACAGCATATAGTTTTACTTACAAAGATAAGTAACAGCTGTTCTCCAGAAAGAGGGCTACTGGGGTACTACTGAAATTAAAATTTAAGATGGACATGAACAGTAACAAGAAAGCTTTCCATAGATACACCATACAAAAGGGAATGTGAGGCACAGTGACAAAAACATGGAAAAGTCTTTGTTGTGAAGTGATTTTGCTTTCTCAATGTTTATAAAATCTCCTCCCCAGCCTCCCTAGTCTCTACAATGACCAGCAGAGTCCAGGGCTGGAAGTGCTACTCACAACAAAAGAATATGAAACTAGAGACCACTTAAGTAAATTGGATGCACAAAAGTCCATGGAACTGGATGGGAGAAATCAAAAAGTGCTTAGGAAGCTTGCCAACACTGTAGTGAGAGCTCTCTCATGGCTGAAAGGCTGTAGTGTCAGAAGGAGCCTCAGTAACTCAAAAATACAAATATTGCATCCATCTTCAAGATGGGTAAGAGGAGGATCCGTGGAACTAAAGGATGGTCTAAATGTCACTCTGTGGGAAGGTTACAGAACAAATTAAAACAAAAAGTTCACAGTTCACAAATTGGAGGGAGTTGTTGATCTGCTGACAGGCATCTCTGTCATTCATAGGAAACCTGACAGATTGGAGAAGCACACTTGAAGAATCTTCATGAAGTTCAAGGAAGGAAACGTGAAGTCTGGCACCTTGGGGGAAATAATCACATGCAAAAGAACTGTTTAGGGACTGACTGGCTGGAAATGGGCTGGCAGAGAAGAAGCTGAGGGCTTGATGTACAAGTTGAACAGGAATCAGCAGTGTGCCCTTACAACAATTAACATAAACCACACAGTGGTCAGCATTGGTAGGAATATAGAATGGGCATCAAGGAAAGTGATTCTTCACTTTACTGAGTATTATAAAAACACCTCTGAAGTACTGAGTCTGTTTTGGGCTACTCAGAAAAGGAGAGATGAACAAACTGAAGCGAGTCAAGTGAATAGGGTCAGCGGGCTGGAGCATGTGATGTCATTTGGGCTAGAAAAGGTGCTAAGGGGCAAATCCAGCTGACCCTCTTCTTAAATGGATGGTTACAGAGAAGCCAAACTTCTGAAGAAAAAGCAAGAGTAAATTAACACAAGCTGCAGAAATGGAAATGTTATTAGATGTCAGAGAAAGAAAAGTACCATGAATGTGATCAAGAACAGGAACAGGTTTCCCTACTTGTTAAAACCACCAATGCTTAAAGAAGTGCTGCGAATGCTTCGTTTGCTCGACAAACGTCCCCTAGTGTAGAGCACATCTTTTGATGTTTGACTGGTCAGTCAGTCTTTGGTGTCTGTTTGAAACACCCAGCAAGTATAAACCACGTGAGAAAATTACCTTAATGTAAATGGTGCTAATTGTTTGGTAGAAGAGACAATTGCTTCACATTTCCAAAACTAACCAGAGTCAACTCAGTCTTGTTTATCTGATTATTTCCTCCTAACGATTTTAAAAATAATACTAACTGCAGACCTTGGCAGGTGAAGACCAACTGTTTTAGTCTGGAAAATTTATGCTATGTGTCTGCCAACAAAGTGCAAGAATGTGAGAAAACTGAAGAAATTATAAAAAACTGATCCCAAATAAATCGGCCTCACATTCATTATCCTAGGACATCCAACATGACAAAAGAGAATGCCAAATAGCATTAAATACTAATGGCCCGTTCTCTTTCAGAAAAGAAATAATACATTTGTTGTCAACAACTTTTGGCAGCTGTTAGTAGATTGTCACAGGATTAGGTGTTTGAAGTTTGTAGACAAAGTATTTGTTTGACAGAGTGAAAGGTTGAATTGCAAGTTTTCTAAATCCTTTATTCTTTGCAGAGTGTTTTGCAGGGCAATGCACCGATAACCAACAGTTTACAACCAACAGGAGTGCTGGGGCCCTGAGAGCCCTGTGAGGCGGATTGTCCCTGTCCACCTCTCCCATGTGCTCCCCCCATCCCTGGACCCCACTTCAGCCCAGTCCAGGGCCACCAGTCCCAGCTCCAGAACTGCCCTGTGGTACGTGGTCTCCAGTTCCACTACAGCTATGCTCTGCCCAGTCATGGTCATGGCTCACAAATTTAAGGCATCAGGGCTTCAAATGCACAGAGTTTCCTGGAGGACTTGCTGTAAAGGAAACTTCCCTGTCTGACCACACAAGATCAGCTCAGACCATCACGCTCACACCACCTGAGCTGAAACCTTCGCAGCAACGCACCCACACACCTACACAGCCACACCAGGTTTCCTTACCCGTTCCCAGGTTTCCCATAGCAGTGTCTCAGGTATCCAGATCCTTAAGTTAATCTTGGTACAATAACTAAACAACAAAATAACAGCCTGAGCTGGTGCCTCCGAGGAAGGACCCTGAACAAAGTAGACCCCAGGTTTTTACCCCTTCATGGTCTAAATGCCAGAAAACCTGGAGTCATCGTCTCCTGCTGTGTGCAGTCACCTGGAAAGGCTACAGGTGCCCTTTGTATTGTGAAGGCTCAGCTGTTCACCGCCTCTTGGCTCGGGCTCCCACCCCCAGAGCTTCAGGTGCAGCTCCATCAAAAGCTCCACACCGAGTTCCCTGCACGGAATGTGTTCCTCAACACTTCTCCTGTGCGTTCTGTGATATTTGAGGGCACAGATGCATAGTTGTGAGTTACAAACCTTGTGTTACAAGTTGAAAGTAACCTGGGTAGATTTAGAAAATATTCAGAGATTTTCATCTCCTCACATCAAAATAATTCACAAAACTTTTACAGGCATAAAATCATTTATGTTATAGCTAGATTTTTGGCAGCAAAATTCAGAAACCAATTTTCTACATAAAGCCAAGCAAATAACTTCTCTGTTGAATGTCTTCTATGACCTTCAGCTATCTTCATTATTTTTCTCTTCTAAGACATTTGAGATTCACTTTTCTTTGGACAGAAGTCTTTTGTAAAGATCTGTCAGCAGT
This sequence comes from Dasyornis broadbenti, assembly GCA_013397935.1. NCBI lineage: Eukaryota > Metazoa > Chordata > Aves > Passeriformes > Dasyornithidae > Dasyornis > Dasyornis broadbenti. The sequence goes on along the minus strand of VZRN01003759.1, from coordinate 554,632 downwards.
GTTTTGCCAATACACATATGTATTTGCCATCCAAAAGTAATCTACACGCCCAATTAAAACAGAAGCTCATACTAAATCAATATTAGAAGTTAATATTTTGCCATTACTGAAATAGGCTGTCTTCTACTTCAACTAACACAAAATGCACACCATGACTGAGATTGTATTTGATTTACCTGTTCAAAAAAGGAGAGCAAAATAAAAGCTATATTTACAAAACTACTGGAACTAGGATGCCATTTTCCACAACCGCCAATGTACTGAGACACTCACCCAAGGTACGGTGTCCATGGAGTCTAACAGACAGTCTTGAGCTTACTCTGGATGTGACTCAACAAACTCACAAGATCAACAGATCTTGACCTAAAAACAAGCCTTTCCACTCTTCAGAGAATCTTGGGCCAGTGTCCTGATCAAGCTGTACATCAGAAACACAATCCTAGTCAACAGCGATGAGACCCTCTGTTCTGGGATGCCTGTCCTCAAACAGAAGTGGATATAGCACAGCCAAAAAAAAAGAGATCTTACCATTATAAGAAAAGCCTGACAGTGAGTGTAGATGTCTTGCTAAGCTCATCTTAGCTGATTTTAGCTTGGTTAGTAATGATAGCAATAGCCTAGAAATCAGGTTCCCTGAACCTGATCTAGATTCATTTTGGCTGATAAAAATTCATTACAGACGGAATTGCCTGCAACTCTAACTTAAATGTGTCATGGAAGAGAGCAGATAAATACCAGAGCTCTCAGGCTATAAACATTAATCCTAAAAATAAAAAAATAAATAAGTTAAGTAATCAAACCAAGATTTGATGTTCCTGGTCATTTCTAAACTAAAGCTGAAAACACTTGACATTGACTCTCCCATTCTCAAGTAAACACCTTTCAGAATCTGAGTCCTACCCTAAACACTTTGCTAAAAGGTAGACTGAAAGTTGTTTCATGTTCCTCCTTCTTCTGAGCATCAAAACACAGACAAATAAATACTGCAAAATACATTTTGGTTTTGAGAGAAAAATTAAAAAAAAAAAAAAGAACAAAATAAACTCCCAGTAATCATTATACTGATTCATCATTCTAGACTTTTTTTTTTTAATGCCACCACACAATATCTGGGATCTACTACACTTCTTCAGGTACAACATGTAACATCAATAAATTCCATGACATTTACTTTGAACTTGACCTCCAGACTGAAGTGACTCTTCCTCACTGTATAACGAGAAATGGTCAGGCACACATCTTTGTTTTCTGTGTGTCTATGTGGACAGGTGACTGGCAGTCAATACATGGGATGTGCTACTGTCTGCTTCTCTTGAACCTCTCTCCCTGTGAGACTGAGCCACCTCCAGAACCTTTCCTAGATTAGAAACCATTCAGCAAAATCTATTGAAACTAACAAGTAGTTCAAGGGCATTCAAAAGTACATTTTCTGGTAGCCTCCCTAAGTTACCAATTAAACAAAAGAGCTCCAGTTGAGCTGCCATGCTTTCCTGTTTACTCGTGTCAGCAATCCAAGGACAGTGAACACGGTTTCATGTAGACCCAGTCCACAGAATCGTAGAATAGTTGGGGTGGAAAGGAACCACTGCTAAACAGAGGGGAAGCATCACCTCCCTCAACCTGCTGGCTCAGCTCAGGGCAGCCTAGGGGACTCTTGGCCTCTTTTGCTGCAAGGGCAGGTTCACGGTCAACTTGGTGCTCACCAGGACCACCTGTTCCATCTCTGCAGCCAACTCGTGAGCGGCATTCATCTCCATGCATTTCGTTGAATAACTTCATGGCAGACCTCTGCTCTCAGTGTGGGTCCAGCATGGAAGTAAGAAATGGCTGTATAGGATTTGGCTGACTGGTTAGGGTATTCATCTGTTGGGGGAAGGAACTGGGTGCCAGTGTAGCTCAAAATAAAGTCTTCTTTTATAAATCTCATTTGCAACGTTCAAATTGCTTTGCTTTGACCATCAAACATCTGGAAAACTGTGAAAAAAAAATAAACCTACTAGTCTGGAGCACTTTGGAATTGGTGTATATCTGGACACATGAAAGAATTTTGATAGTAAGACCTTAAAAGCTGGTTCCAGTCATGACAAAAGGGGTTAGAGACAGAACCTTGCTTCTCAAGTGATCTAAAGGCTCATCATAAACCAGCGGGCTCAAACAAAAAATGAATAAACAGCACATGGTTTTGTCTGGGGCTGTGATCTTTTAATTGAACTAATCTGTATGCAAAATGCTCACCACGGTCACCAGGTAGCCAAAACTGACAATGTGGCAATTATTTTCAATTACTTTTTTTTTCCTCACAAAAGCTGTCAATTCACCTGTAAAATGTAAATACATTGTAGCATTCAAAAGGCAACAATTCAGACCCAATAAAGTTTCAATCCTGAAAAGTAATTACTTTCATCTCATAGTTTAGATCTAGAAACTTGGTGGTACATTACAGCCCACTTAGTCAATTTTTAATATGCAAAATTCATTCATTGAGGAAAAGTCCTTATTTACTCTGACTTTAACCCTATCTCACAAATGGCTGAGTGACACAATGACCAGAACAAAACTGGGCTGGACACTGAATAGTGCACTGATCTATACCTTAGCATGTGTGCACCGCACTGGGTACAACTAAGGAGAAGATACAGAGAATTAAAGCTCTGTCTCCCTCCCTATATGCAAATAAACACCATATTTAAACAGTCAAAAGCAGTTCAGAATTTGGTTCTTAGTATTTCCATCTTTGTTACAATCACATTTCTGCTTCTAGAGGCAGATCCCATCAGATTCTGAATCATTCTTATTGTGGTAATTTCCATATTTTACAAGACCTTTTGCAATTCTGTAGTTATTGATGTTAACTACAAAAAGAATAATCCCCAATTTCTCTCCAGTAATGAGCCATGATTATCTCTCCAGACCCTGAGGGTGACTTTGAAAAGAATGTTAGTTACCTCTAATGGAGATATGTAAACAGATGTTGTATTTGTCATCTTATTAAGCTTTTCAGAATGATCATTAAAGCCACTTACCCATATGGAACATCATATGTACCTACTGTTTAACTGGGCAAAGCGTATTCCTTGGTCTGAAGAAAATACATAATTCGTGATATCTTAGGAACAACAAGGACTATGAATCTTTTCTGTTCTCCTTTGGAATTATATTAGGGTTATCTGGATGAAACTGTTTTCAAGACCTCTGTCTCATCTGCAGCACAGCAGAGAGTGTGGACAGAAAAATCAAGATCTTACGGATAAAATAAGTTACTTATTCCTGTGACTGCTGGCTTTGACCAGCTCTTCTGCCAAAGTGCCTAAGTGTTTCTATGTTTCACTAGGGAGGCCATTTAAAATAACATTATCACCTGTGGTCATTGCATATGCCTGGTTTTCTCACTATTAAAATTGAAATTGACTGCAATTTCAACAAGGTCAAAAAAACACCAAAAAATGCATCTGATGTCAGCATGAATTTTCTTACACATATACCTGCTTTACAAGGCTGAGCAAATCTTGAATTATCACGCATGAATAAATGAAGCATCCAACATTAGTGTGAATGTGAGTTAAGGTGTTTGGGTTGGGCTTTATTGTTTGTTTTTCTTATTTCCCTGTGCTCTAATTTGCCCTAGAGTTCGTTATCTGAATGATTATGTTTCCCCTCTCCCCTCCTGGTTCCCAGCTGCACTCTCCTTATCTCGTCTTTCGCAGAACCCATCAAGACAGATGGATTCAAATAACCACTAATGCCCAGTTTCACAGACTCAAAATGTGGCTGTGTTAACACAGGGCTGTTCCCAAACTAGTACAGTCTGTTTCTCAGTCAGGCTTATTATACTGGGGCATAGAACAGAAAGACTCTGTGCTTTCAGTTCCAATAAACATACACATCCAAGGATGGAGTGACTTGTTATGGCAAAAGGCTGACTTCATCTTGAAGCTAATCATGCATAATCCCTGGGAAAATAATACCCATGCACTTTGTTTAGCAGTAGGAGCAGTAAGAACATTCAGCATGTGCAAGAAAAAATAGCTCTTTGAAGACTTAATTATTATCTCTAGCAAGTGTGTGGGGAGCCTTTGTGAATTCTGGATTGTAACTCAGCCAAATTTGTTTGCATTTTCAAAAGCACCACCATTAATGAAAATAATCTGGCTCTTCTAGAAGTGCTGGAACATCAAGAATACAGAAATATCAGTCCATAAGTTACTAGATTATTGTGGATAAAAATGGTCAGATCAGTTAGCCTAAAGCAGACACAGAACACGGAAAATTTAGCATTTAAAATTTTTTGAAGTTACACACTGTGAAATGTTTGTACAGATAGAATCGAGACATTCTAATAGTAATAGATGTTATCAGTTCTGCCCACCTTTGCCAGTTTTGGCTGGGCTAGAGTTAATTTTCTTCACAGCAGCTAGTACAGGGCTGTGTTTTGCATTTCTCCTGGAAACGATGATAACACAGGGATGATTTCGTTACTGCTGAGCAGTGCTCCCAGAGAGCTGAGCCCTTTTCTGCTCCTCACCCCATCCCACCAGTGAGGGGGCTGGGGGTGCACAAGGAGTAGGGAGGGGACACAGCTGGAACAGCTGACCCTGCCTGACCACAGGGATATTCCACCCCACAGGGTGTCATGCTTGACAGGTAAAGCTGGGGGAGTAGAAGGAGATATGGGACATTTGGAGTGATGATGCTTTTCTTCCCAAGTTCCCATTAAGTGATGCAGCCCTGCTGTCCTGGGGATGCCTGAACACCTGCTTGCCCATGGGAAGCAGTGCATGAATTCCTTGTTCTTTTTTGCTTGCACAAGCAGCGTTTGATTTACCTGCTAAGCCATCTTTATTTCAACCCACAAGTTTTGTGACTTTGGCCCATCTAGTTCTCTCCTGATCCCACTGAGGGGAGTGAGTGAGTGCCTGGGTGGGGCTGAGCTGCTGTCTGGGGTTAAACCATGACAATACCACACTCGGCTGTGATAGCTATGATGTAATAATTATAATTACTTTCTCCAGTTAAGTAACTTTGGTTTTTACTATGTCTATCATTTATCTCAACCAGACCTTTTCCTTGATGTACACTTAAACATTTCCTATATAAAAAGTTTTCTTTGGTTGTTTTTTTTGTTTTGTTTTTTTTTTTTTTAATAGCATCAGTAATACAAATAGGAATGTTGTCTCTTTTCTACATCCACTTGATTCAGATCCCAGACAGTGCTGCATGAAGTACAGGTTCCTTAGTCCTCCTTGCAGCTGCTCCATCTGGTTTTGCTTTCTTCCACCTTCACCTTTCCCTTCTTCACCTTTCACATCTGTTTCAGCCTTTAGTACTCAAGCCTCTGATTATACTTCCATTCCCCTGCCTGAGACTTTGTGACACATTTTGTTGTGTTTGTACTATTATAAGTGTTTCTATCATAAGAGAAAGGCACTTCCCAACCCTCCTTCTTCTTGCTCTCATTTAGGTATTTCAGATACCAAGAAATACATTTTCAAACCTTCACCAAGAGATTCTCTAATGAAAACTAGGTTAGCAGTTCTGTTATGAAATGCTTCAGCATCCACCTGAGAGTTGACAAACATATTGAAAAGAAGATATGCTAGCCAAGACTCTTCTAAGTACAGCTTGAACGGTGCTGTAAAGGAGAAACCAGCCACTAGTGTGTCTATGAGTGCATCTACCAAAGTCATGTTAATTAATTTTTCTACTTTATTAAAGAAACCAGGATTTGCAATTGAATGGACCTTGGATTTTACTTCTCATCCCTGTCCTGTGACAGTCCAAAGTATCTTAATGACAGTATCAACCAAATTAGCATAGAATTTCATTTATTATACTCTTGTTGAAATTATAAGTAATGAGATGAAGAACTAATGAAAACGTCAAATAAATAAACATGGGTTAGATATAAAACTCATTACTCCTTTTATAGCCTTTAAAATAAGACCTTTTTTTGAAGGATCCCTTAAAAAAAAGGATGGTCACCAGTAAGTACACATTATCAAATATCCTTAGAATCACACAATCCTATAATGGTTTGGGATGGAAGAGACTAGATCATCTAGTTCCAACCCCTCTGCTATGGGCAGGGAGCCTTCCATTGGACCAGCTAGCTCAGAGGCCCATTCAGTCTGGCCTTGAACACTACCAGGAATGTGGTATCCACAGATTCTCTGGGCAAACTGTTCCAGTGCCTCACCACCCTGGTAATGAAGGATTTCCCCCTAATACCTAATCCAAGTCTACTTTCTTTCTGATTAAAGCCACTACCCCTTGCCTTATTGCAACTGGCCCTGCCAAAAAGTTTGTTCCCACCTTTCTTACAGGCTCCCTTTTGGTACTGGAAGATGCTATATGGTCTCCCTGGAGCTCTCCTGAGGTCCAAGATAGTGAGCTTGCTGTGCATCCTTGTCATTCAAGGTTCTCGAACTCCTACATTGCATGGTCACAGCAGCTCAGGTGGCGCTTGAGCTTTATATTCCCCACCTTCCCGCAGCGGTTCAGAGCAGAACCTTTCCTCACTGGTTCATCTATCACTTGGAGAAGGAAGTTATCATTAATGCACTCGAGCAATTGCCTGGAATGGTAATGCCCTGCTATGCTGTCTCTCCAACAAACATCAAGGTGGCTGGAGTCCCCCATGAGGACCACGGCCTGTGAATCTGAGACTGATCCACTGTCTCCCTGAGAGAGACTCACCTGCTTTGCATTCCTGTTTGGGTGGCCTGTAGCAAACTCCCGCTATGATGTCACCTGTCCCTGCCCGCCCTTTAATCCTGACCCATAAGCTCATGGGCTCCTCCTCACCCGTCCCAGGTGGAGCTCCGTGGGCTCCAGCTGGTCAGGGACATTGAGCAGAAGGGTAAGGATAGAACTCATCCTAAGATAAACAGATGAGCCCATGTTGTAACTGCTACACTTGACCGACGAAAATTTTTTCCCCTACTGAATACTTTTAATGACAACATCAGATTTCATTTTATTGTGGCGTTAGTACCAAACGAAAACAATAAATAAGGGAATATGGGTTTCCAGATAAAGAGCCGTTTCATTTAGTGAGTCTGTACTGGCGGTCTCTGCAGTAGTAGGTGTTAAGAACTTAACCTCAACAAATGTAGAACAAAACAAGAGATGAAAGCCTGTGTTGTGCCTCAGAGATTTTCTACATAGCTCAGGCATCATTAAAAGGAATTACTGCTGAAATCTGAAGCACAACAATTGCCTGGCACTGCCTCCCTGTGTCGTTCTGCCCGGAGTGCCTTTGTGCATCCAGCTTAAACCCCACTGCCAAGGGCAAACTGCAGAAGGGCACAGGGAAGGTGGCATGACGTTGTTTTTGTACGGAGCCAAGCACTCTGCAAGAGCTACTTTGGGCTGTTTCCCAGTTCTCTGAGACACAATCAACGAGGCCACGATGTAGATTCAGTCAAATTCAGTCTCTCTCATAGCAGAGCCCTTGCTACAGCAAAAAATCTTCACAAGGTGCAGTGACATCCTATGGACAGTGACCCTGCACGCAGGACCTGAAGCCCACAGGGATGTGGAATGTGTGATAACATACTCAGTACACCAGGCCCTCCAGCAGCCCTGCTTCCAGCAAGGTTCCTTATGCCAGCATTGGCAAGCATTCCCAACACTAGGATCTCCAGTAGCAGGAGAGAGAGAGAAAATAATAATAATAATAATAATAATAATAATAATAATAATAATAATAATAATAATAATAATAATAAATAATATATATATAGGGAGAGAGAGAGAGAGGAGAGAGAGAGAGACAGGATAGAAACAGCTCAATGGAATCCTGTCCCCCCACAAGAGATATGGAGTTTTGCACAGGTAGAATAAAGAAATTATAGCAGGTGTAATCAGTTCTGTGGAGATTTTTTACCAGTTCTATGTTGTTGGGGTTTTTTTTTTCCCCTATTTTTTTAGAATTCTGAGTGTGACTTGTCAACACAGAGTCAAGAGGTACAAAATCAAATTGGAAAATTTCATCAACTGTGCTTGTAGGACACAAATTAGGTTTTTCCATGTTATCAAGCAAGCTTTTTACACAAAAGAAACTTAAGAATGCTTTGAAGACCAGACTTTTCAAATTAAGTGGATTTTATTCTTACCGTTAAATAGTTAACACCTGATGCAAAAGTAATTTTTAAATTCTTTTGATCCCAGTCAATGAATTACAGCACATTATTAACATTTTAATTTACACTAAGTGCATTTACATTTAAATTAACCTTATTTAAATGCAATTTTGATTATTTTTAATGCTAATGTAGCAATTTTTAAATTCCTAACAAACTTTTTCGGACCAAATATATTTAAAAATCCAGCCTCGAAGTAGTATTCAAAATAATGGATACAACAAATCTGAATATATTTTGAAAAAGTTCTGATCAAATATAATGATTAATGAAAAGCAGTTTCAAGTGATTGAAAATATAAACCCTGACGTTTTCCTAGATGGTTTTAGTAAATAACAGTATCTTTCCTATAAATTTATTTTAGAAGTGGCTTTAACGAGTCCCCCTTTTTTTCTCTCTCTTCTGAAGAGTCCTTTAGTGTTGCTCCTAAGTGTCAACAAAATATGTGAATATTTAAGGTTCATACTAGTCTATCAGCCTCCTGAAACAGTTTCCATGAATACACAGTATTGTTTCCATAACATTGAAAATACAACAATTTTATCTAATTTTACATAAAACTACCTGCATATGCCATCTTGAGTCCCCTTTGTTAATGTTCACTGATTGTACAGCCAATCAGCCAGGACCAAAGCAGATACATTATTAAAATAAATAAATGTGCAAGTGATTGCATACTTGAAAAGGTCACTGTACAGACTAGAGAGCACTACAACAATCACATGCTAAAAAAAAAAAAAAAAAAAAAAAAAAAAAAAAAAAAAAAAAAAACCAAAGAAAGGATTAAAAGTTAAGCAAAATCAACTTGTAGTTTTCAATATAGTAACTTGGCCTTAGATTATGATTGCCTGCTAAACCGCTAAGCCTGCTAGAGTAAGAGAAATATTTTCAAAAACATTTAAGAAATTTAGAGACCCATATCACATTCTTAAATGTTTTCTCAGCAATAAACTGGGTAATTACTCATTTCTTTCCTACATTTCCTCACTTGGCTTCAGCATTTTCTAAACTTTAGGACACTCATCACTTTATCCTTCATGGCCTGCAAGGTATAAGCCAAGAATGGAGCTTTTTGGAAGTTAACTGCTGAGAGCATGTGGTTGACAAAAAAGAAAAGCGTGCAAAAGAGCTAAATATAAGTTGCATTTACATAGTATCTTCAGAATAAAAGGGTACACAGTTATTTAATATACATTAAATAAAGATTGGGGCAAGGAAGGGTGAAATCAATTCCCAGTTACTAATAACAGAGGAAAAAATAATGCTAAATAAACTAGAAAAGATAATAATGACAATAAGTGGCCTAAAGATAAATTCAAGAAAACAAATGGAATATGTAAAATGGCAGAACAGTGATGTCTTTTTGAAGATATTTTTTCAATGTCAGTCTCACAACAGTTTGTTTTTCTTTTCTGGGCTCAACTATGGCCAATTGGACGAAAGTGGAGAATCAAATTTGTAAGGAAAAAATTCTGAATTAAAATCACACAGCTGTCATCCTGTCAGCAACTGCAGGAATGTAAACATTGGAACAAGATGCCCAGAGAGGCTGTGCAGCCTCAATCCTTGGAGATTTCCAAGACCAGGTTGGAAAAAGTCCACAACAACTGCCCATGAAATCAAAATTGACTCATCTTTGAGCAGGAGTGTGGACTGGAGTCCTTCAGAGGAGGGCTGTAAAATCTACGTGACTGGGTATATATGCTATGAAGATTAAATAGCAATAGATGAGCTTGAAAGCTTTACACATTCATCTCTACATTTCTATATCTTGCTGCTTTTTGTTTGGGTTTTTTTTTTTTCCTTCTTCCAATAGCTGCACTCACAGAGATATTTGTCCTTTTGCTTTCTTTCCAGGTTCTGAGGCTGATCTGGACTACAAATTCCCGAACTGCATCTCAAACACTTTCCAATTCTTCATCAATTAACTTCATACAATATTTTACATTTTGTACTTTTGAGCTTTTTGCAGAAACAAGTTTGTCTTTCTGTTGCCCACCAGTCCCTTTTAAAATTACAAAGCTGAAATTACGACCACTGGAACAGAACATTTTTCCAAAAATTAAGTATCACACTGAAGCATGTGTTGAAATCTCTGTGTTTCAATTCAATGCAGAGATTAAAGAGAAATTGCATTTGCCCATAAAGGCCAAATCATGCTGCTGTTTTTCCAAGATTAATATCTAAAGGATCACAACCTTCTTGTTTAGCAATAATAAAGTGATATCTGATTAGAAACACGTGCAAAAGAAACTTAGCTGAAGGAGTCACACAAAGATGTCAAATCATCAGATGGAGTCAAGGAACTTCAGTGCAAAATTCTGGCTGAAACCAAAATAGATTCAGCTATGCTCTGACTTGGCCAGTGCTTGCACAATAGTTTGAATGACTGGAAATGGGCTTTCTCTTTGCATGGGAGACAGAGTTCTGAGTTCTGAAAAGCATTTGTGGTGATAGAGAGAAAACATTTCTTTATCCTCCTAATTTACACTTCTGATCCAATATAACTGGATCATTGTCAGAAGCATGAATATATATATATATATATTCAATTCTCATTCAACATTTTGTGTGTGTGTGTGTGTATAATATATACTTCCATTATATTTGTATGATTCTATGATTTCAAGCAATAAGGCTATGAACGTGCTGCATGGAGTCATGGAAGTATGAAATCTCTGTAACCTGCCACCGTGCCATCAATAACCTGCCAGGCAAATGCTTGCACATGACTTGCTTCCCTCCATCCATCTCCCATCCCCTTTTGCTCTTTAAACAGTTCCTTCTGTGTGTGCTCTCTGCAGTACTCTCTCTCTCCTACTGCAGATGGTACCACAGCCAAGGGAGACCTCTCCTCTTCCCCCTTCTCCTGGAAACAGCAGGTCCTCTGCAGAAAGTGGTCTGGTGTGTTCTTTAACACATGAATTGATCTGTCAGTTCACCCTTGCTCACACAAATGCCCCATTGCTTTCCTTATTTGCTGCTGCTGGGGCTTCACTGCACCAGAGACTGGCTATAATTCCATGTTTCTGTTGAAAAACATTTTAATTCTCCGCGAAAGATTCTACTTCAAAGCTTTGCATAGATAAACTGCCGAAATATGCCACAAAATTAATCACAAGGAGGACAAAAATATTCTTAAAATATGAACTAGGGCTGCAGAATAATAATTTGTTAGTTTGTTTTTATTGTGGGTTTTTTGTTGAGTTTCTTTCCTGTTTTTTTTTTTTTTTTGAGGAGGGGAGAATGCATTACTATGTTGCCTTTCTTCATAATCAGGTACAGCCTGATTGTTATATTGCTTGAATAAAAAATGAAATATTTGACTGTCTATACTGAAAAAAATAAAACAATGGACCCAGTTAAGCTGTGACCTTCTGTTTATACACTGCTAAAAGCTTCCATCTAAAAGACAGTAGCCAGTGTGTTAATTGTTTTAATTGCAAAATGCAAGTAGAATACAAAAGCAGGATCTGACTTCACCATTGCAAAGAGGATTACATTTATATGAGTGATGAACAATTACAGCAAATTGCTTCAAGGATGACATCATCCGGTAGAAAAATGGGGCAAAGAGTGAAAAAAAATACCCCAATTTCTATGCTTCACCTCAATGCATTTTCAGTGGCCTACAGTGTTATTTCTCTCTAAAAAGCATCCCATTTCCCAGTGTTTCTCTCAACTAGGGCTTGTGTGCAAGTCATCAGTTGAAAAGAAAGGGCATGAAAAATATTTCAGCCATCAGTTGTACTCTGTCAAACCAAGTGCAGTGACTACAGAAGCCACGAGATGGCACATGGTTTGTGCCCTGATTGTCACGGTATAAACAAAAGCTTGTGCTAGGAATCCGAAGGACGAGTTTCTATGGCTTTATTGGTCTCATTGTCTCTTTAACAACAAGCATTTTCCACTTTATGAGTGCAAAATCTAAGATTTTAATTGTTGCAACTGTTGACGTTTCAGGGGAAAAAAAAATCAAGGGCATAAATCCCACCTCCAGAAAGTATACACATACCATGGCAGTAGAATATACTGCTTTTAACTAAAACCCCACTGCAGTGTGCTCACAGACCTACTTTGGTTAATATAATCTGACTGCAGAAAACAAAACAGATTTGTAAAACTATCTCGATGAGCAAAACAGAGCGCAACATGCAAATCCCAGCGAATATAGCCTATTAACTTGCTTCCAATCCCTCAAATTCTTTTATCAAATGCATTCACTACCAAGGCAATATTTAGGAATCCTACACATCTGCATCATTCCTACAGCACTATTTATGTCCACCAAAACTGATTTTTTGTGAACCCATTTCCTTCTCCATGGAAATTACCTGCAATATGGTAAACGATGTGAAAAGCTCCATGAAAGCCCTACGTGAACAAAGACAGACATGTTCATTGCCATGACTTCATCCCCAAATCCTGCTCATATTTGAGATAAACACAAATATTTGTATTCCATGGAAGGTTTCAGGGTTTGCCCAAGAATTTTGTTCTGTATTGGAAGGAAAGAGGCATCTCTTATCCAGCACGGGTGGTGGGAAGCAGGGCAGTGGCTGTGTTCTACTTGAGTACATCTCTGTGATCGTTTTCGCTCTCCTTAGCAGGAACTCCTTCAGCTTTTCTAAACACACTTTCTGGCATCACACCGCACTTTGATATCATATTTGTTCCAGTTTCAGACACTGAAAACTGTGTCCTGAAGAAGACAGATGTGAGAAACTTTAAGGTAAATACCAGCTTTGCTTCTGCCGTAGTTCACACAAGACCAGAATGTCCAGCAAGACATTCTTTTGGATTAATAGACATTGACTATTAAATTCCAAATGTCTCCTCTGAGTATTTTACAGGCTAATTTTACTCTTAATTCAAACAGTATAAATATGAAAAGTATCTCTAAACTCCTTTCAAGCAAGCTAGCAAAGCAATACTCCAGCTTCCTTAATAAAACTTCTTTGAGCTGCAGTGTTTCTAGGTTTCAAATATTAAAGCCACATTTTATGTGGTGCTTATCTACTATGGTGACAGGATTCTAAAAGATCGTTTCCAATTCAATTCACAGTAGTCCCATCTACTGATTATTGATATTCCTAAGCTTATATTTTATATATAAAATTATATCATGTTTTCTTTCCAGTCTGGGAATATTTCTCTGGTTGGGAATTTATTAAACCTAATAATCTCATAAGGTAAATTTGTCTTATACAAGTAAGGCTGCAGTCATATACTAGAGAAGAAAATTATCTCCAGCTCTATCCCTTTTGATCCCTTCAGTGGAACTGTTGCACCCTAAAAGGACAGGGTTTTCAAGAATCGGTTCTTAAAGGCCACCAGCAACTTGCATGTGATCAAGTGGGATGGGAATGTATGTATTTAGAAAATCACTCGGTGCATACTTTTCTCAATTACGCAATGTCTCACTTCATTCTTAATGGTGTTAGCACTGGCCCATTGTAACACTGACTTATGTTCATTTAGTATAAACATAGCCCAGAAATAACTCTATGACTAATCATCTCAATATACTAGATTAAGACCAGTTACTAAGGGAATTGCAGACTGCAGAAGACAACTGCTTTATATGTGTGAAACAAAAGAAACATTCTTTTATTGTCTCTCGTTCTTTGCCTTTGAAACTCACTACTTTGGCACTTCAAAAAACAACACTGGGAGGCAAGATAAAGATGATGACAGCAGGGGAAGACTCAGGAGCAAGGGGAAGGAAGTCCATATTTCTTTTCTCAAGGGCTTGTTTTGGCCATGAAAGATTTATGCAGTATAACAATTATAGATAGCTGTTTTCCTTCCCTATCCAATTAGAGTAAAATTGCATTAAGACATTGAATACATTTTTTTACTCCATTCAATTCCATTATAAGGTACACTAGTGTTCAACTAACTGCAATAGCTAGAAGAAAATACCTAATACCTACTACATTTGGCTGCATTCAAGCATAACTCCCGTGTAGCAGCATCACAACAGCGAAGACTTTTTGTACACAACTGGTGGCACAGCAAGATGCCTGCAACCTACATGCAAAGGAAAATACTTGATTACCTCTCTCTGTTAAAATTACACCCTGCAAAATATTTATGGCAGACACTTAAAGTTGACACAAAATACGTGATACTGTCCATGCGGAATAGTGATCCCGCTCAGGTGAGCTAAAGACTGGCAAAGTGAACATAAAATACGACACGTACACAGCACATGTGAACTTTAACTCCAAATTGCTACTATCATGACAGCATCTGTGAAAGAAGAAACTGGTTCATCAGTAAAAGGGTTCAGCGGAGACCTAATTTAGTCAACGAAGGACTTGCAGGGATTCTCAGACTTCAAAGAACTTCAAACATCAGATATTGAACATGTGCAGCAATAAAGGCTTATGGAGAAAGGTGAGAAGGGCTTCAAACTCATTCTGAAGCACAATTAATATCACTCATTTGACTGTCAATATGATAGCAATTTCTTTTCCTCAGAGGCAAAAAAAAAAAAAAAAAAAGAGGAATGGGAAGAGGACACCTAAAAGGCCTCAAGGCCATGTTGGACAGGGCTTTGAGCAATGTGGTCTAGTGGAAGGTGTCCCTGCTCATGGCAGAGGGATTGGAACTAGATGATCCTTAAGGTCCCTTCCAACCCAACTCATTTTATGATTCTATGATACTAAGGCTGCTTCCAGGCTGAACTGAGGTTAGTGAGATCTTACAGAAACCACTTGAGCAGTTTCATAAGTCCCAGATGCCAATCCAAGGCCACAAAGTATGACAAGCAGCAGAAAGAGGCCCCTCCAATCGTAGTAAGCAGACTGAATTTACCATCTGATTCACTGCTCTTTAACCAAGGTTCCCAAAGCAATAAATTAAATTGCCTACCACAACATGGTCTTCCTCAAACAAATCTGAAGTACAAATCTTTAAAAAGGGCTGGTGCTGACTGTATGCATTCCTTCTCTAAGGCATGATGAGCCTGTTTATGTCTCCCTGTTTCTTTTTTCACCTGACATTTTCTCCGTTTTTCCTCCTTATCTTTTGCTTCTCTCAGGCGCTTCAAAACCTACTGCAAACTGAATAGTATAAGTTTTAATAAAAACTTACTTAAACCGGAATAAACTTAATTTTCCATTCTCAGGTATTATAACTCATTATATAATCCATAGTTTGCTAAAAAACGTCTTGTGGTTTAACCCCAGTAGGCAGCTAAGCAGCACGCAGCTGCTCACTCCCTCCCAGTGGGATGAGGGAGGGAACAGAAAGAGTAGAAGTGACAAAATTCAAGGGTTGAGATAAAGACAGTTAAACAGGTAAAGCAATAGTCTCACACAAGGAAAGCAAAACAAGGAATTGATTCCCCACTTGCCATGGCAGACAAGTGTTTGGTCATCCCCAAGACAGGAGGGCTCCATCACGCATAACGGTGAGAAATGCCGTGACTCCAAACGTCCACCCTTCCTTCTTTGCCCAAATATTACTGCTGAGCACAGCAGCATAGGGGATGGAATGAGTCAGTTGGGATCAGCTGTCCTGGCTCTGTCCCCTCAAAACTTCTTGTGCATCTATGGCAACGTCACTTTGAGGAGCAGGAAAATCTCAATTCTGTGTGAGCACTGCCCAGCAACAACAAAGATATCCCAATGCTGTAAACACTCTTTTCATCACAAGCCCAAAGCACAGCACCAGCTGCTATGAAGGAAATCAACTCTGCCCCAGCCAAGCAACAGCAAACCAAAAAACTTCAACAATCTGTCAGAGATATTACCTCCCAACTAAACGTGAGACCAGCAACACTGGCTGGACTATGTGGCCATCTACCCAGTATCCCATGTCCCAAAGCAGCCAGAAGAGGACAAAGGAAAATTCCCACTCAGTTTCAATGGCTGGGTGTGCTGACCCATAGGAGCTTATCTCCTACTCTCCTGTATGAGCAGAAAGGAGAGCAGAGGAAGGTCACTAATGCAATTCCTTAATCTGCATTATCCCAAACCTTGGGAATGGAGCCTTCCTCAAGCTTGAGCAGTATGGGAATACACAGAATAGAATAGAACAGAATAATGTTCAGCTCTAAGGGGCCTACAGGGATCTAGTCCAACTGACCTAAACCACTTCAGGGCTGGCCAAAAGTTGAGGGAAATTATTTTGGATTGTTACTGGAGACCAGGGTGAAGAGATCAGCACCTCCCTCTTCACTCTGCTGTGGTGCAGCCTCCCAGTGCCACCGCCTGGCCCCTTAAGCTTATCCACACAATACAGCTGCTCTAAGAGTGTGCCTCTGTCACTGTCCCTCTGCAGAGACACTGGGATGGAGTGTCTTCCATCTGAGGATGTTTTTGACTGATTTACCAAGGTCAGAGACATTCTGGATTACGGGCTGCTGAAGATGTGGCTGCCATGATGTGCACGCTGCTCTCAAGTTATCCCGTCTACTGCATCTCCCCAGCATTTATTTCAAGAGGGAAAAAATCCACACTTCTATTTCCTCTTGCCTCTCGAGGTTGTCCCATTGAAAGGGTAACTCCCGCCTGACATTCTGTTTCTATTCTCTTCATTTCTGGTCATGTTGGTCTTTTGCTCTTCTCTGTGTTTTCCCTAATAATTTCTTGGACAGGAGAAGGGGGTTGAGGTTTGGATTTTTGTTGGTTTTTTTGTTGTTTTTTGTTTGGTTGCTTTTTTTTTTAGCTGGGGTTATCATATCTGGGAATGACCATAACTAAGATCTCTGTCCCAGGTATCCAGAGCCCACATTATTAAAAGTGTTCATCCAGTCTCCATCATCACATGCACAGATCTACAATCTTTCATTCTAAATTTCATCAGCCATTTTGTCTCACAGTCTTTTATGATCCTTTTGCAATTCACCCAGAGTTTCTTTGCTAGATAAATCTGCACTTTATGATCACCTAATAAATATAATTCTTGACTATCCACCCCAAACTCAAATGAGGCAATATATGAACCAAATGTATGTTGCTCTTCCCTCTCCCCAAGAATCAGTCACCTACACTCAAAGTCAATACCAAGCTGCTACACAGATTTTGCAATTCACTTCATACATATCATAACATGAAAATAAATCATACACATCATGTTGTTTATATTGTAAAGTCAAATCTATTTCTCTTCAAGTATGTGTAGATTTTTCTATGTTAAGCATGATGATATATTTGATTCTCTCTATTTTAGATTTACACGAAGTTGCTTCCTTTAACAATTTTTCCTTCCACTACCACATGCTAATGTTGGAAAAATTACAAATTTACACATTTGTTTAATCAAAGCCATGTGTGCTCTGGAACATTTAAAAAGAATTACGTTTCAGTTCTTGACAACAGGACAAGTACATTTCAAAATGTATCCTATCTATTCTTTTTTTAATTTGGGATTTTATTTTCATAGAGAGGTGTAAGAAAATGAGTACAAAGCAGTTCATTCTGTAAATGACTATTATGAATATGAACAGTACAAGAATTCATAAAAATAATCCTCTATTAGAGCCTTCAGCGCATTTAAAAAGGAAACTTCAGAAAAGAATGGAATTGCGAATGATCGTTATGACCCATTTCCTATTATCACTCAAGCACTGCAACCAGAACCATAATATAATCTAGTCCTCATTAAAAAATGCTTTATGCTCTCTTGCACAGTTAAGTTTTGTCTTCTGAAGTTTAAAAGGATTTCTGCTTGAAGGTGAACTTAGAACAAGATGTCTTTATATGCATTAATTATAAATGTCTATCTATAAGTTAACAGCATTGATGAGAATAAATTTGTTAAATCAGAGTAGCAACATAATAGCAGAAACTAAGTTTGCTACACAAATGCCCTGAAAACAGAAATAAATACTGTTATATACAATATATTAGTCTCTCACACTGCTAGTGATGTATTTGAGAGATTATTATTGAAATTCTGCTTGCAGTGAGATCAGAAGATTTTGACCTTAACCAAATTCTTACCAAGTCATACTGAGATATCATTTTTATTGTATTTTTACCATTTCTGAGCCTGTATTTATTTCACACAGTTTAATTTGGGATTTCAAACCGTGAAGTTGAAGTGTGGTGAAAACTTGCACAAAAATTGCAAACATTGCAGTGACTGTCAACATTCTTCTTTAAAAATTGCTGTGTCTAATGCAAAAATTTTTATTTTCAATTTGCTTTTAATCAAATATGGAAAAGAAAAAATTACCATGCAGAGGAAATAAGGCTTCATTTGTAATCTTTGAGGTATAATATTATATAACAGTCATTATATTTGCTACAGAATTCATATAGCCACATTGATACTCAAAATGAATTATCCCCTATTTCAGAACTCTCATCTGAGATGTTGCAAAGACTCTCTGATTTTCAGCAAAACCTACTAAATTATACATGCTGACACTTCGGAAACCATCACTGAGAACTGACTTCGCCTTTTAAAGCATCATATTCTTGGCTGAGCATTAACAAAAGTTCTGAAAACATATTCATAACAAGTTTCAAGAAAATTATTGCAAATTAGGAATGATATACGACAGGCATATCTACTGTTAATCTCTTAGACACAACCATATGCAATTGCCAATCATGTTTAATCATTATTACTTACAGCAGCCAAGGTGTTCTGCAACTGACACATTACCTGAAAACAATTCAATCTAGTTTTGTGCTTCTTCAGTAGACGCTCTTCCAAAGTTTGTCTCCATTTAAAAATAGTAAGAAGAGATGGCCACTTCAGTTGGCTTGACTGATGGGTTTTCCCTTTGTGCCCATCCAAGGAACACCTCTTTTGGTAATGTGGGCACAAAACCTCATGAGATGATGCTTTTACACTAGGCACACTTCCTCTGTGACTCATCAAGGCTGAGTTATTTACCACGAGATAGTTCATTCTTAACCCCAGTCTTCTGATAGCTGTTTCCTCACTTTAAAATAAAAAATACCTATAATGCATTTAATAAGTTTCCCTTACACATCTGTTTTCAAAGCTTCGTGAAAGTATTGTTGTTTTCTGCTTACAGCAGTATTCTGTACCATAAAGTATAAATTTTGCTGTATTTTATGGTACTTAATGCCATTAATTGTGCAACCTCAAACTGAGTTTACGTCATGCATAGGACACAAAACTGGTTATCATTTTTATCTGCCCTATCTCAGAGCCTCAGAGAGCATCCTAATCCATTATTAACAGCTATTATATGAGGCTACGTGGTAGCTGCTCTCTCTCACTTGTCCTGAACTGTTCCTCTTCTATTGCACTGATGTTACTGCTTTCTATTTTAGAGTCGCCAAAAGCATATTCACAGCATCAGCGCACTCATGCAGCATGAAAAACAACTCCATTGACACATATTCAATGTAGCCAATAAAGATATAGTAGCCTTATGAAAAGCGTGTGAATAAAAAAGAAAAAAATAAAAAGCTTCCTTAATATAGTTAGCAGAGCTACATAATTAAATGCCAGAGGGCGGTGAGTGCTGCTGGATGAACTGAACTGGTTCTTTTTTTTTTTTTTTTTTTTAATCAATCATGCAAGCCTGATCCCATGCAAGGACACACATAATCTCTCCACACCAAACTAATACTATGAAAATAACGCCTAAAGCAGAAGCTATAGCTACCAAAGTTGCAATTGCAAAAAAAATCTGTCTAACCTTTTCCTCCCACTCTGCACTCTCAAACACACTGGGAATAGAAATTGCAGCCTCTGCCTTAATAGTCTAGAAGCCAAGCTGAGATATTTGTCATTAATCTGATGTTCTTCAAATAATCATAGAATGGTTTGGGATGGAACAGACCTCAAAGATCTCCAAGACCACCAAGAAAGCTTGAGAGGGACTTTTTACAAGGGTGTGTACTGATAGGATGAGAGGTAATGGTCTTACACTGACAGAGGGCGGCTTTAGTTTAGCTATAAGGAGGAAATTCTTCACTGTGAGGGTGGTGAGGCACTGGCACAGGTTGCCCAGAGAAGCTGTGGATGCCCCATCCCTGGAAGTGTTCAAGGCCAGGATGAGGCTTTGAGCAACCTGGTCTGGTGGAAGATGTCCCTGTCCATGGCAGGGGGTTGGAACTGGATGATCCTTAACATCCCTTCCAACCCAACCCATCCCGTGAGTCCATGAGACTCTGAAGTCTATCAGAAATGAAACTGCCATTCATTTAACTTATTTTCTATTAGTAGAAGTAAAGGACCACAAAGGAAACAAATTCAGCAGTATCACTAGGAAATCTTTAAGGTACACAACTGAAGCACCAAAAG
This sequence comes from Dasyornis broadbenti, assembly GCA_013397935.1. Classification (NCBI taxonomy): domain Eukaryota; kingdom Metazoa; phylum Chordata; class Aves; order Passeriformes; family Dasyornithidae; genus Dasyornis; species Dasyornis broadbenti. The sequence goes on along the minus strand of VZRN01003759.1, from coordinate 534,245 downwards.
GGAAATGTTTCTGGATTTTATAACGCAAGGTGGGTTTGGGTTTTGGTTTGGTGTTTCAGGAGAGGCATGGGATGGAGGGGTGGGGAAGATACACACCTGTGGGACTGTCAATTTGAGTGCCATTTGCTCTAGGACAGCGCCAACAACACTCTCTCATTGAATGACTAGAATTTCTGCAAGCAAGGCAGAAAGATTCTACTTATCACTTAAAACAAAGCATTATTTTCAGCTGGAAGCCCTCTCTTGCATCTAGACAGCTAAAAAGAAATAATGACTGTCAAGTAGCACAAACTGACTTTGTCATTATTATCTAAAGGGAAGTAAAACAGTCCAAAGGAAAACTAATTTTGTTGTTCAGCTAATTTTTGTCATGATGTGCACAGCACTAGACTTAATTAAAGTGTTTTATTGCCTTCATTATTTTAAATACTTGTACAATGTTTTTTTTTTTTAACTCTAAAATACTCTTGTGCTGAGTTTCAGCACTACATTCACATGTCAGTTGTTCAATACTGTATCACTGAGAAAATTCTATGATTTCTCCAGCTTTAGCATAAGAAATTGTACTTTCACTGAAAAGCACAAAAGAAGGTTGTGGATGACATCATCGGAGGATTATTTCAGTCATAATCAGACTTGAAGGTGTTGCCTCCTATTTCTTTTTTCCTTTCCCAACAATATCCCCAAGTACAATGAAAATGAGTCATTTCATGAACTTTCTGTAGGCATTTACACAACATCCAGTGAGATACTTTTGGAGGGCTGGTGGTTGGGGACAATACAACGAAAGAAAAAAAAGAAGGGAAGGTACTTTCCAGTAGGAAATTACAGCTTGAAATCCTTAGCTGCAAACCGAGTTTTCAGTTGAAAACTGCAAGAAAAATGTGAAGTGACTATGAGTCAAATAGAGAGACAAGAGGAAGATGAAAACGTCTTCAAAATGTAATTTATGGGGGGGAAATGGATTTATTTAGCCTAGTGAGGGATAGAGTCATAAAGTGTCTGGTCTTCAAAGAAAATGTTGTCTGAAACAAGAAGGAACTACAAATTAATTACTAGATGTGAAGTGCTTAATTTCAATAAACATTTGGAAAGACAACTTTCCTAAATACAAGGTCTGCTGGAGTAGATTGCCCAGATGACCACAGAAAAATATCGAATTTCCAGAGTGTATTAGAAAGACATCTATCGCCTAACTGCTATCTAATTGCTGCTCTTGTGTTGAGTCAGGGGGAAAGTTAAAGTGACCCTTTTTTGGTATTCCTATCTTATTTCCTTTACTTTCTAATTACTAGTAACTTATTTTCTTCTCTAAAAAATTAAAATAATTCAAGCATGTACTTTTTTTGAAAGAAGAACTAAAGGAAGGTTTTCCTCTCCATTCTTCCAATGAGACAGTCAGCAACACAGACTTAAGACAGCTTAGGAAAGCAATGCAGATACGAAAATATCACTCATTTCCCAAAACAGGAGTCACTATTTCATTTCTTACTTAAGTGGACAGCCATAAAGACACTGAAGTCCAATATGCCTAGCTGTATATAGACAATAGGAATTTGAAAAAAAATCATTCTTAAGGGTTGATTTGTTTTTTGTTTGTTTTTTTTTTTTTTTTTTAAGAAAGCTTGCAGTATTGTGTCTCTTCCTTGGCAATGGTTGAGGTAATGTACATTATACACCACAGAGACCACTAAAAAAAAAAAAAAAATCCCACTTACAGCAAACAGGACCTTTTCAGATAACCCCATTTCCTAGGTAAAGCGCAAAAGTATTTCCCAAAATCTAAATTTTGGTGCATGACACCGCAAACACTGCACATCAAAGTGTTCCAGCATGTTAAGAACACGAAACGAAAGATCTGGGGTGGAATTCAGCTAGTTCTGTGTATGAGATGAGTAACATTGTAGATGCCCCAGGGTATCCTGCCAAGCTCAGTGCTGGCACTCCAGAAAAGGTCACATTTCTAAAGGTCCTGTGTCATATCTGTCACTTCGTGCAGATGCCTTAGAATCTCAGAGGTATGTAAAGTGCATGAGAGACTGCTGCCTAGACATCTAAATTGTGCCAGTTGTGTTCTGAGACCCCTTAAGCAGTTCATACCTGCTTTACAGCTGCATAATTGTGTTAAGCCCGTTAATTTGCCCGGAAGCTTTTGCAATGAGCAGAAAAAGGACTGACATATTCCTTGGTGAGCTTCTGAGTCTCTTTTAGAGCAGAATACACATAAACGTAAGAGAAATCACATTTATGAAGGTTAATGTCACCAGAAATTTCAAAAGCCTAGTGAAATTAAAATAAGCAAAGAAAAGAAAGAAAAAAAAAAGAGGGTGAAAAGGGATAGATAAAAGAAACTCCTCTTGAGTATAATGAGCAAAGTAATAAATTCACCTTTCAACAATAACTGGAAACCAGTTTCTACTAGTTTTTCAAGAAAGCCTGAGGATCAAAGAAATGCAAATAAAATCCAGCTAGGGTAAGTATGGTAATATTTGCCTAATTTAGAATAAAAGTAATCAATAAAAAGGATGAAGGGATAGGAAAACCAGAGAGAGGCACAAAGTGAAAAATGCCATTAGAGAGCTAAACAAAAAGAGATCATCTCTACATCATTCTAAGAAATATTAATAGACAGATGGTGGTATGTCAATCTGTAAATAAGAGGCAAAAGTGAAATAAAATTAAATAAACAACAAATAAAAGTATTGTTTTCAACCAGAGTAATTCTCTTCGTTGAAAAGCTGGAAGCTGGACCAATATTATCATTTAAGTATTCTCAGTTCTGGTACAATTCCCACATGCTTGGTGGGACACTAAACAAGTTGGACCCCCTGGGCAGACACAGCATAACTATTCTTTTAACTAATTCAAATATGAATAAAAATTCTAGGAGTAAACAACTTTAGCTTTCCCTACTATGCCAAGAAAGAATGGACACAAAAACAAAAAGGCAGAAGAGCATCATGTAACAGATTGGACATGACTACACTTTGAATTTATCCATCTCTCTCCTGTCCTCAGAGCACAGACAAAAATCTGTCTTCACTTGTTAGATTCTTCTCTATCCAGAGGATTAAAGACAACATTTTTCGTAAAGTTGACAACATTATCAGAATGTTGATTT